>OY253745.1:33363870-33419944 GCA_958009045.1 Oxytorus armatus | reverse complement strand
GCGCCACGGCACATCTGATAAAACCCTTAAAACGAGATAGCGAAACTATCTGATTCTTCCCATGGGATTTCATATAAATGCACTCTATCATTACACTGTCCTTTATTTATTCTCTCCATTTTTTTTTTATCGTGAGTTACAACAGCGCGGGAACGCGAAGCGCCATAAAAATGCCGCACGTTAGATGACAAATTTTACATATTAATTGTTCGAAAACGGTTCAGGTGAAAATTCGAAAATAATTCAGGACTATCCGCACGTAGGCACGGAATGTAAACTAAAATTTTCAAAAATTTCTGCGCATTTTCGTTCTACCTGGTGAGCCTCTTTTAAATACGTAAAATCTGACACTTTGGAGGGGCGTTCAACGAAGTCCTCCTCACTTGTTTTCCGAATTTTTATTTTCTAAATTTCGATAAATTTAAAGTCAACGGAAGGTTAACATATTTACTCTTTCAATCAAGAAAATTGTAAATTATTTTTCAACGAGATATAACAAACAAATAAAATGACTGAGGATGTGCACAATCGAGTTGAAGACATCCCGGATCACAGACAATCCCGGAGTTGCGTCCATTTTTAATTGATGATTTCGGGCACCTTGAGGCTCCGTGCCGATACAAATGAATGATATTATAATTTCACCGTTCGGAATTTTTCATAATTCGAATGTGCGTACCTTCTCATTTATTATTACGTATATTTTGCGTGTACGATTGAAACGAGAGGACATGACTCGAACGAGAACGATATAACGTATAGCGAAAGGAAGAGTAACGAGAAGAATGAAGGCAAGTCCGGCTCTCGCTGACTTACAAATTCAACGGCGGATGGTGAATCGGGGGAGGGGCGAAAGGAGAGGGGGATACTTAATTAAGTGTACAATTAACTCCCGATAATTCGTGGTGCTTCCTATCGGGCTCGCGGATCTGCCGGGGGTCTTTGCGAGAGGCTCCCGTTCCATACCCCGATCTGTTCTCGTAAACCTTCCTCGAGAGCTTTATATACATACGCATTTACCATGCCAAGGGAAGCTACTCTTGTACCTACTACTCCCGGCAATTTACTGACATATACTTCACATTAAACCCACTAAAGGATCACGATTCTCGCCGAATAATATTATTGCTGTACTATATATTTTCACTTGCCAACTCCCGATCTTCCCTTAACCCGTACCCGGTTAACTTACAGTGGCAAAACAGGAGCCCGCTTGACAGAAAACGATATACACAAATATACAAAATTATTCAGAACATTTTTCACACCTCTTATCCTTCAATCGTTGATTGTTCTGAATAAATATCATAAATTAGAGAAAATATTACTAAAATCAGTAAATTGTGTGAAAAAAAACATCAACCATCCGTTAAGTACATATTTTCATAGAAACAAATCTGATATATCCGTTTGACAAGACCCCGTATGATAAGACGGATATTTGGCATTGAATTTCGAAAAAAATTAATAAAAGCATTGATGATTCTTTCAATTTTTCGAAAAATGCAATTATAAGCCAAACGAACCTCACACTATCAAGTTAAAAGAGAGAAAAGTAGTGAATAGTGAAATTTGCATATTGTTTCCTCATGAATTTTTACGTGTTGGGAATTACCATTTAGCAGCCTGACCTCTCTCGGCGAAATTTCAAACCACTCTTCCCCAGTCAATGCCCGTTGATTACTATGCGAATGTGTCATGCTTTAATCACAATTAAAAATGTACTGCTTTATTACAGTAATGATATAATAAATGAAAATCGGGAGAACATGGACGATTTTTAGTCCACGCGAAAAATCAAAAACCGTTTCATTCCCGTTGTGTAAACAACAAGTGGCGCGATTAAAACTGCATAGTTGGTGGAAAATGAACAATTTATAAATATAACATTATATGACGTGATAGATTGATGTTACAAGTAATAGTTTATTGTTCGACATCATTTATTTAGCCGTAGAGTGAGGGGCAATATTTTTGTGATTTTGAGGTTAAACGTGGCGCGTCAGTCTCACCGTATGCTTATGGCAATAATGCCCTTTGTCTGTATCCAATTGTCGTAATTGATTCTATCCATGCGCAAATATGAACGGTATAATCCTGATTATCAGATCGTACTAAAAACATTACATTTTGGCAAAAAATATACGATAAACGAGGGCGTACTACGAATCCCCATGCTAAGTAGTACTGGCTGACTTGGGCTCACTAAGAATGAGCGGCCATATTGAATAGGCCACGCTTCTGTGGTAATTTCGAAAACACAGAGCTTTTAAGAGGCAGGCAAAATTGAAAAAGCCTCTTGCTCATACAGGATAATTTGTGAATGCACTTAAATGTTTAGGAGGCAATATGTAAATTTCAATTTGCACTATCTCTTCCCCCCCCCCAGACTGAGAATGAGCGGCCATATTGAATAGGCCACGCTTCTGTGGTAATTTCCAAAACACAGAGCTTTTAAGAGGAAGGCAAAATTGAAAAAGCCTCTTGCTCATACAGGACAGTTTGTGAATGAACTAAAATGATTAGGAAGCAATAATTTTAATTTTAATTTGCACTATGTCTTTCCCTCCCCCCACACTGAGAATGAGCGGTCATATTGAATAGGCCACGCTTCTGTGGTAATTTCCAATACATAAAGCTTCTAAGAGGAAGGCAAAATTGAAAATTGAATTGCTCGTACAGGACAATTTGTGAATGCACTAAAATTATTAGGAAGCAATATGTAAGTTTCAATTTGCACTATTTCTTTCCCTCACCCTAGTTGTAGTTTCGAATAAGTCATTTTAATTGAAAGCACAACGCGGTTTTATTCTCCGCGTGCGAATCGTACACACAAACACCCATACGTCAAGGAAATACGTAGTCCATCTTTCTATCTGTTCGAAACAAAAAGCGTCGGAGAGGAATAAAACGTATAATAACTTATTGGATGTAGATATGGGAGAGGTACGTATATACCTAATAGAAAATCTCTCGCAGCGGCAGAGAGTCGAAGTATAAAAGCATATATATGCAGAACACATTTCTCAAAGGAGAGGGGGACGGCTTCTGCAGAGAGAAAAACAGAGAGAGAGAGAGAGAGAGAGAGAGAGAGAGAGAGAGAGAGAGAGAGAGAGAGAGAGAGAGAGAGAGAGTGAGAGCAAGAGGGGAAGCGAATAAATACTTGGAGATGTAATCGCTGAAGGAAACAAGCGGCGGGATTGTTCAGGGAATAATTGAAAGCGCCGCTGAGCTTCTCATTCCCATTCCCGGTCTGCCTTGTGTGTGTTTCTCTGTATATGTTTGTTGCTTGTAGCTAGCGGAGCTACTGCCGCCAATCTCTCTTTCTCTCTCTCTTTCTCCTCGTCGTCATTGAAGTTGCAATTCTGCAGCTCCTTCGCAACTGTTCCTTCGATCCAACGATGCCGAGCCCGAACGATCGAGACACAACATCGCTGGTACATTTATATATATATAAAGCGCCAATATATAGATGAATATAAGGCATATGTGTGTGGATTCATACGTCGAGACCAGTGCGAACAAAAGGGCGTAAACCCAGACGATTTAGCACGGAAATTGATGGGTGATTTTAACCTTTTGTTTCCCAGCAGTCGATATAAGATATAAAACACACATATGTATATATGTTATTGCGGGAACCGGCAGAATACAGCCCTCGGGGAGTTTTGCTGATCCGATCTGAGGCAGTGATCGGCGGGTATCCTAATGTATGCGTAATGCTGCAGGGGAGTGCTTCTCCCGGTATAAGTTCTACGTCCTCTCTCTTTCTCTCTCTCTCGGATGGCAAGGACCGGCTCTCCTCATTAACGCCCGGTTCGCGACTCGCTGAACGAGCCCCCGGGATATAGAGGGAACGTACACCACGCTTTGATAACCCGCATTGACCACCTTTCGGTTCATCAGCAAACAGCAGCCAGAGGAAGAGGCAAAAGGGAGCCTATTATACACGCGAATATAGACCTCATGTTTTGTCCGGTTCGCCTATCCACTGACCGATCCGCACGAGGTCGAGAAATAAAGTATCACCGCTAACAAACTGATTCAATGATAATGCTTCATCGCCAACAAGTATGGCGAACATTTAAACCGGGACCATTGCCGGGATATGGCAGACAATCGAATGGAAACATTTTTCGATTATTCTCACTGGATATTGTTATCATCAATTTAAGGCAGTCTTCTAGTTTGAACGAGGATTTTTTTCGAGGTTTAAAATAAAAAATTCATGAGTACTATTAAATATTTCAACTTTAGTCTTTTTTCTATTTATTCACTGATACTCGCAGGTACTCTGCAAATTTTTTTGAGTGCAACAAAAATAAATTAAGGATTCTACACGGTTTCAAGTCGCCATGTTTTCATGGCCGCTGTGATTCCGAACGTTCTAATCATCGGAAACAAAAATACCAAAAAGATTATTGATCAGTACAAGTATGGCTATTGCATGAACTTCTAAGTATTAGAAGTAAGAAAAAATTCACAAAATGGCGACCTTCTAAACAATGTGTACGGATTTTCGAATTCTTTAAAAATCCTTGAACAGCCATAAAAAGTGTTCTACATTTTTTCTTCGAAATTTTGAAGGTTCATGTGATAGCCATACTTGTACTGATCAATAATCTTTTTGTTTTTATTTTGTTTCAGATGAGTAGAACGTGTGGAATCATGATCACAGTCGCAATGCAATCATGGCGACTTGAAACCGCGTACCGCCCTTAATATATTTTTATTGTACTCGAAAAAATGTACAGAGTACCCGCGAGTATCAATAAATAATCGGAAAAAAGATCTCTGTTGAAATATCTAATAGTACCTATGAATTTTTTTTTAACCTCAAAAAAAACCCTCGTTTAGACTAGAAGGCTGCCTTAAGAGAAAGAAAAAAGACCAAACCGGTCAAGTATAAATATATGATGAGCTGAGGTCCAAGGATTGCTTACCATTATTCTAAGTGAAGACATTTACTATCGTTGATATCGTTCTAAGGCATAATAACTATACTAATACTAATACTATTTTCATAAAATCTTAAAACTGAAAAAAAACCAATGACTATTTCAACGTCGCTAATATAGTTCTGAACTTTTCACACCCTTGCAGAATTATTTCGGAATCTTCGATCTAATCGTAGTAATAAAAAAATATAAACATTCTGTTAAATATCATGGAAAATAATCATTGAAAAAAATATTTGAAATATTTCTTGCGGTTCTCTTACGGGGGAAAATAGGGTTAGGACAGAGTTTTCTTAATGATTTTCATGAATTTTTTTATAGTATAAAAAATGAATATAATTTATTGAAACTTTGAGAATATTTTATACATATATTTAAGTATATAATATAAAATATTAGCGACCCCATATTGCAGGTCACAATCAGACTCAGCATTTTGCGTACATTCTGGAAGCCGCAATTTTCATCTGAAATCAAACGAGGTTGGAATTTACTTTTATTATATGTCTCTCTTCTATATGAACCTAAATGCTATCAAAGAAATAGAAAATTGAATTTTTTACAGGGGTCAAAACAAAACAGCATGGTTTTTTGACATTTTCTACAACTTTATTTGCAAAAAAAAAATTATTTTAAATAATGATAATATTCCGATTTTAGGTTCATCTAGAGCGCAATACTATGAAGAAAGTAACTGCCAATTTTCAAAACGATTGGTTGAAAACTTTTCAAACTAGCGTGTAGGCAAGTTCAAAAAAGGTTTTTTTCAGAAAAACGCGTTTGAAAAAATAGTACCAAGAAAAACAAGCAATATGGAGTCGCTAATATTTTATAGTATATACTTAAATATATGTATAAAAATTGTATAGTATATACTTAAATATATGTACAAAATATACTCAAAGTTTCAATAAATTATATTCATTTTTATACTATAAAAAAATTCATGAAAATTATTGAGAAAACGCTGTCCTAACCCTATTTCCACCCTTAATGGCTTATAACAATAGAACGAGTCGGAATTTTCATTTAAAATTTTGGGAACATATTTTTCAATAGTTTTACTAACAATTTATGAAATAAAAAAAAATCGATTTTTTGAACCGTCTAACCCTATTTTTCCCCTTAAGAGCATGCTTGGTTTTACCGATTCGGTATTACCGACGAGATGCATCGAAATTTTTCGCCAAACGGCATCTCTAAACTAACAAATCGAATATTTTGAAATTTGCTCAAAGAACTCTAGGCCCCTCTATCTGGACCGTAATAATTAGAAAATGTTGAAATTCAAAACAGCAATGGACATTTTCATGTAAAAACGGAAAAGTCAAAAACAAAAATGGATATAATCAATATTGCATAGCGTAATTTCGAGAAATTTGACCTTTACGTTCTAGACGAATAAAAACCCCTTTTAGAGAGAATTTTTTCGTTGCTGTCTCTGGAAAATTAACAGAATGGCATTTGTCCAAAAAATACACATCGAAAAGTAATTTGATTCGGTTTGTTTATGTTCCACCGGCGCTCCTTGCAAATCCAAACGCGAGATTTTTCTCGCTCAATTTTCAGTTCAAAGTAAATCACATTTCGCACGATTAACTCGCGTTTTTGTTACACGTACCTCGAATGTTAATTCGATTTAAATGATCCCCACCAACGCTGTTGGAATTTCACATGGCCCTTTCAAACGAGTAGCTCGACTCTCTCATCTCCCTTTTAAAGAATATCGAACTCGCCAGTGTGAAACAATTTTTTTTTCTCAATAATGACTCGAGGGACACTCCGACACACTTGACTCTAACGGTATGACAAAATTTCAAGCCGTTAGTTCGAACGATTTACGAGTCAGAGGTTTTATTGTCAATACAATAAAATGGGATACATATAAAATCGAATATATATTAACATACGTGTAACTACATCCATTGAACAAATTCGCATTATTAACCGGTACACCTAGTGAAACGAATTTTATTTCACGAATGTCCGCGTGCACATTTCAACAGACATTTTTCCGGTGGTTAATAACAGCTCTTTATGAAGTCGCTCGAAAATGAAACTCCGCTCTGTGTATGCTCAAGTTTTTCATAAGACTTTTGATAACGGATGAGAGCGAGAGAGAGGGAGAGTGAGAGAGATTGGTCTTCTGCGCTCGCAGTCTTTCGCAGGGAGATTAGAGCTGCTAGGATTATCTATACGCGTTGGACCGCATAACGCACTGCTCCTCTCGAGAAGATTCGAAGAAACATTCGTTTTTTTCTCTATCCTTGCTTCTGGATCATCGTGGTAGCAAAATCCCCCTGAAGTCTCTCGTTAATCTCTTATACTCGCGCTATCAGTACCACGGAAACTTTCTTTTTATATAAACAAATGAAACGTTATCTAGATTTTCTTTCGAGTATATCGAAGGGGGATAGCGAACGCCGATTCTATACACATCAGGACATCAGGGGTTGTTAGTAATAAATTTCCCCGGAAACCGGACGGAAATAAACGATCCCCCTTTTTCTCTTCTTCTTTTTCTTCTTGCGTTGCGTTTCGCGCAACGTTCACGGGGAATCCACATAAATCGTATGAATATAATATGAAATAAAAAATAAAACAAACACGATCGAATTGAAAGTAACGACGTTTGTATTTCGAAGAAGTATTCGACAGTGGATATACGAGGTCTGTTCAAAAAGTATCGCGAATTTTTAATTTCCGCGGGGTACGTATATTCGATTTTCGATTTTTTTGTGACGTTAGGTTGGTACTCGTGTCTCTCACTTATGCTGAAAAAATCGGCCATTTTGAATGTTTAGTTAATTGTTGACAGGTGTTTTGGTTAGACGTGTTTTGGCTTGTCTTCGATTGACTGCCTATTCCAAAAAATGGATTAAAGAATCCGTAACAAATTTTGTGTGAAAAACAAAATTAAGTGCGCGGACGCATTCCCAATGTTGACTGTGGAATATGGTGAAGATACCTTGGACCAAAGCAACGTTTATCGGTGGTACAAAATGTTCTCAGAGGGCCGAGAAGATGCGAACAACGGAAATGCGTTCCGGACGCCCGAGCACATCAACAACAGACGAAAACTTTGATGAAATTGTAGAAAATAATATTGGCCAATCGTCGAATCACCGTTAGAGAAGTTGCCGAGGAACTAAACATATCGATTGGCTCGTGCTATTCGATTTTTACCAATGATTTGGGCATGAGACGGGTCGCCGCGAAATTCGTGCCACAATTGCTCAATTTCGAACAAAAACAGTGTCTCGCGTTAACATTGCTAAGGAGCCGTTGTACTCGGTCCGCGACGACCCAAATTTGCTCCAGAGGGTCATAACCGGTGACGAATCATGGGTTTATGGTTATGACGTGGAAAACAAAGCTCAATCATCGCAATGGAAGCTGCTTTTTTGGAATAGGCAGAAATCGGAAACAAGCGAAAACACGTCTAACCAATACAGCTGTCAGCAATTAACTAAACATTCAAAATGTCCGATTTTTTCAGCATAAGGCGGTAGTCTGGTCTAGAAATTTGAATAAATCGATTTTTTTTTTGTTTTTCATTTTCTTATTCCTTAGACCTATCGATATTTCAAAAATTAGCCGAGAAATAAAAATTCTAAGCACGCCGCGCGCTCAAGTAGCGCGGTCGGTGTCAAAATTTTGAACGCGTTTATCTCAGAACTATGTTTGTCAAATCGGCGCCCACGATATCTCGATAACTAATGGACCGATCGAGCTCAAATTTCGCACGTACCTTAGGTAGCCTGTTTCCGAGGACTGGTAGCAGAATTGAGTCGAACAATAATTTTGCCGACATTTTATAACTCGTCGAATACCCGAAAATGTATGAATTATCATTAATGAAAGTTCAACAGGCCGCCATTTTGTCAACATTTTTTTTTAAGTATCAATTCTGTTACCAGTGCTCAGAATACTCATACAGATTGAGAATATATATATATATTTTTTTTCAGATGCATACAACATCGTCCAGAGTGGGCGGCAATTGAGGCGGCTTTCGGCGCACCATGTTGCAACAAGGCAAAAAAACTACATGAAAATATTTAAAATAATTTTTTTTTTCAATGTACAAGTATTCTCTAAGGATCAATGAATGCACGTGTAAATTTTCATCAAGACAACTTCAACGGTTCAAACGTTATTGCACATTAGAAATGACGTCAAAAATCTCGCTCTAGACCAGACTACCGCGATAAGTGAGGGACACGAGTATCAACCTAGCGCCACAAAAAAATCGAAAATCGAATATACGCAGCCCGCGGAAATTCAAAATTCGCGATACTTTTTGAACAGACCTCGTACACGTACATATGTTTATACATTTTTTTTTGTCCGTTGTACCAGTCGATCGCGAGTATACTTCAATAATAGAGAGAAAAAAAGGAACCGGAGGAGCGGAGAAAACGGTGAAATTGTGAGCGCTGTACAAGTACATATAGGGGATGGTATTGGAAAACGATAGCTCAGAGCTCGGTAGGTCGTTGAATAAATGATGATACAATATTTTTAAAACGCCTATAATTCGCACGACCGTGATGGAGGAGCGGTGGTGTGGGGGGAGGTTAGCTCTCCCGCGCAACCCTCAATGCTGGAATGGACCAGTATTTATCGGCCCGTAGAGTATAAACCGCGCGTAGCCACGGAGATCGAGAAAGAAGGGCACACGATCATTTATGTGTGGCGCCGGGTCGCGCGGGCTCCTCTCTCTCTCTCTCTTTTATACTGAAGAACGGAGGGTAGAAAAAGAGATCGAATAGAGGGTGAAAGGGAGGACAGAGAGAGAAGACGAGAGACGAAGGATGAGGTCTCTCGTGTGCTTCGCTTCTTTTTTTTTTTTTTTTTTTACACTCTACAATCGGGACCACAGCGGGTCGAGAAACGTCGAATTATTACGGCCATTTATCGGCCCTGCCTACTGTTTTAGTAATGACGTCCGAGTACCAGAGCACACTGCGCTCGCGCGACCTACAGTAGCACGTGCAACTTTTGCCCCTATACACACACACCCACACATGCACACATAAGAGAGTTGTTCACCAGTGCTTACGAGTTCTCGGACCCTGAGGGTCAGGACAATAAAATCACGATTCCGCAAGACAGAGAGAGAGAGAGAGAGAGAGAGAAGATCGCAAAGGGTCGGAATGAAGGGTAAAAATGTAGATGCAGTCACGTGGCCTATTTGATATGCTCGGTACGAAGTATTGTTAGTCGAAAAAAAATGTTACCAGAATCGAAGTTTAAACCCCTCCGTTAGATTTAAATTTATCCAAATTTAGAGTATTCATGAGGGATGAAATCAGGTTGGAGGCCCTGGATTAAATTCCCGAAGACCCCGATTTCATTCATCCTTGAGTGAGAGACAAAACAAAATCGTGAAGTATATTTTCTTCATATTTCAACCTCGAAGTACGTTTTTAGAAAGTATTTGAAGGATCCGTTTTTTGTAATTTCATTTCCGGTGGATTTCCATGAAAATTCCGGTGGATTTCTTTGATCGAAAGAAATTCCGTCACTTTTTTCAGTTTGTTTGAATAAAATACATGTGTTTTTTTCTTTTCTGAATATACAACGAGTAAAAATGGCGGAAGCATGTGAAACACCGATATCTCACGAGCTGATGTTCTCAAGATGGCGCGGACGGTGACGCGCGCACTTCAGGAAGTCAGAGAAAATTTCCGAAGAAGAAAGAGAAAGATAAATGGCCACTTTCGTGGTCATGAACCATCGGGAAAAAAAAAACAAATATCCTGACTATTCCACGAACTTGACAAAAATCCTCGTGCAAACACGAAAATTCAAGTATCCCGTCAGCATCTTGAAACACAAGATGTACCAGAAGAAGAATGGACATTCGAGTGACAGCCCACTCGAAATTATTTCGTGACCGAAGAGGGAATAAATATTGTGAAAAAAAGTAATTAACATAAATTTCAAATAATCGAGAATAGCTCACAACAATTGTTCTCCATTATGGGGATTGAGTCAGCAAAATATGTGAAAAATTAATAACCGCTCTAATGTTCTTGCCACAAAGTTTAGACGAATGACTAGTGAAGTATGTGGTTGAGATCGAAAAAATAACGTTTTGCTTCCTGACAGAGTCCCGTAACTCCTGTCCTCATTCACGCTGTACAATAGATTTATTTATTTTTAAACGAGAATGTAATTGAGAATTTTTAAACCGCGTATTATCTTGTACCTTATATTTTATACGATGGGGATTAATTTGCCGATACAGCGTTGCGTATGTAATATATTACGGTCTTGAGAACAATGAGTGTCCTCGCACTAATTTTTCAGACACAGCGACGAGGTTCTCGGGTCCCCTTTCAGAACTGAGGACCCGTTTACAAGCGATTTGCATCTCGAAATTGATATGGTGTTTATAAAGCAAGTATCTTTTTTCAGATAATGTCTCAAAAATCCGTGCGATAGGAACCTGGGCCTCGAGAATTGTACCTGGAATACCATTCAGTAGTTTTTGTTTTTTCCCCAATACGCGAAGTAATTCCTCGTTGTATCTATACAGAATTAATTCCATCAGTATCTGAATTAATTACCGAGTTTAGGAGGACCGACAATTTTCAAATTTTTTGTCTTCAAAGCGATAGGATACGTTGTTACGTGTACAAATTTTGAGATCGATTCAGCGTTGACAGAGAAAATGAAAAATCAAAGTCTCGAATATGCACAAAAGCAACGCCGGCTCTCCTCCAGCGTTCATTGCCTTATTTCTATTATTAAAAAAAATAAATAAATAATACGTTGGTTAGTTTATATACCAGAAACAAGTAATTTGCTGTTACAAATATCCAGTATAAAGCAATTGTCATCAGATTGTTCAAGGAAAATTACCCTGTCCCGCAGAGGACTGAGACGACGTTACGTTAACCACAAGGGAAAATCATGATTCTCGTTATCCACGTGTCTCGTAATTTCGACGTTACAGACCATCTTGTAGTTTAGTATATATGTCTCGTGAGACCCCATACGAGAGAGAAAAAGAAATAGAGATAGATAGAGAGAGAGAGAGAGAGAGAGAGAGGTATCTTCGGACGGGGAGGAGCGTCCATGTTTTCCTGGTTGCTCGTTAAATTCTATATTCCTCTTGCCCTGACGCCGTTGCGCGCTTCGCTTCGTTCTCTCTCTCTCTCTTTCTCTCTTTCTCTGTCTCTCTGGCTTTACGATTTCGATTGACTATAAACTTATCTTGGCTTTCTATTCCATTGGTATGTATAAAGGCGGATGGACCGGCTACTTTCTCAAGCCCGCATTGGATTGTGTGAAAGCAGGACGCTACTTCTTACCGTATACCATAAATACGTACACATATATACATATATATACGTATAATCGCAAGAACACTCGCGTCAACGACGAAGATCAAGAAGAGTCCACATGAGACATCGTGTATTGTGCACATCCGCACAGTTTCGTCTCGTTTCCCGATAGTCTCTGCGGCAGCCGATCGGTGATGCCCGATCGTCGTAGTTCATGACGCCGCCGCTGCTTCAACGAGAGGAAGAGAGAGACAGAGACATCTCTCGGGGGCACAGAGAGTCAGAGACGCCACGTGTGTTGAGCGTGCGCGAAGAGAAGCAGTTGTGAACGAGGGCAAAAAGTTGACGGGCAGAGGGAAGGAAAAGGAACACATACGCGCACACCGGTATGTTCCAGCCTCTCTCGTCCCTTTTTATGTTTATTTGCCCCTGGACTCACTGTGTCTCGTCCCGTATCATCCCGAGTGTGTCTACCTCACTCGCGCAAAGTCCGCAAAAAAAAGGACGTTGCGACACAACGAAGAAAAAAAATGGACAAAAAAAACGTATCGGAAAGGAAATGCAAGAAGAAACAACAAAAAAAAAACCCTATATCAGGGGGGGGGGGGGGGGGTTACGTGTATAGAAGCAGAAAACGAACAGCAGCGTCCATATATATATGCACACAGAAATAATGCAGCAAAACAGAGAACACACACGGGAAACAATTTATTGCTGGGCGATAGGGAAGCCACCGTATCTCCTTCCGTATATATACCGGGCGAACATACCTGATGTGGACCTGTGCCGTGAGAGGGTCTCAAACCGTATATATAGCTACCGCACACTCCGGGCAACTCTTCTGATGGCTCTTAACGCGCCTCGCTCTCGCGTGCACGATTCTTTGAGCAAAAATGAGAGAGACGAGAGGCAAGTAAAGGAATGATTAAAACAAAAACAAAGAGTATAAAACAACGGAAGAACGAGAGAGGCGAGGGACAAAAAGAATGGAGAAAAAGAAATGACAGATAGGTTAAGTGGTAGCGGTCTGTTCGACCAACCATACCGGCAAGTGGCCGATCTATAAATAGCCGTATGAAACACATTGAACGAAAGGAGATTGAAGAGATTGGCCGTTGGAACTATCTACGAGAAGAATTCCAGAGAGCGTGGAAAAGTTAATTTGCCAATCAACCCCTTGACCCGACGTCAAATTTGAAAACAAAAATTGATTCTTGCATTGTTATTCGGTGATTTTAATGCTTGATTGTTATTAATGTGCGACAAAATAAAATGTGCATACTCATAAATTGTACACGATGAAATCTATGAAATGAAATATTAATAAATGTTTTGTAATGTCAATCGATTGCTTATTGGAAAATAATAAAAATATTCCAATAAAGTTTTGTTTCTATAATGTTTAGTGTATCATTCGATCATTCAAATAGCTTTTGAGATATTAGCCTACCATAAAATGACTTATTAATGTTTTTTAAGGACCTGAGGCTTTCGTGGCTAAAGCAAGCTATTCTTGTCAATAAATGATTTTAAGGGAATAGTGAACATGTAAAAACGTAAAGTAAATGATGTTGTATAGTTGATTACAATTTTTAAACAACAATAAACAATTGTTTAATTGTTATCGCAAAAAAATGTTTTATGACATTTTAAACTTTCTTTTGTTCGTACAGAATAGGATCATGCATGACTTTTTATGATAATAACCTATTATACCTCAAAATAACTTGTAAACATTTTTCGAAGGTCTTGAGAGTTCTGTATGTAAAACATGCGATTTTTATGATTTGGTATTATAGTAAGGGAATAGCCAACATGTTAATCGTAAAGTAAATGATGTGGTGTAATTGATAATAATTCTTGAACCACAAAAAACCATTGTTTAATTATTATCACAAAAAAATATTTTATAACATTTTACACTCTCTTTTGTTTGTACAGAATAGGATTATGCACGATTCTTCATGACAACAATCTATTATACCGTAAAATATCTTGTAAACATTTTTTGAAGGGCTTCAGGGTACTTTATGTAAAACAAGCGATTTTAATGATTTGATATCATTCTAAGGGAATAGCCAAAATGTAAAACGTAAAGTAAATGATGTTGTGTAATTAATAACAATTCTTGAACGACAATAAACCATTATTCAATGGTTGGCGAAAAAAGAACGTTTTATAACATTTGAAACTCTTCTTTCTTCGTACCGAATGTGATTATGCACGGTTTTTCATGAAATTTTTTAAACAACACCTAACAAATTCTTTAATTCTTATGATATTAGAAAAAAATATCGCGTTCTTTTCTCTATTTCGATCATATAATTGACGACTGGATTGGAATATGTATATGAAAAAAATGGTACGATAAATAATTCTGTATATTTATAATTATTAGAAAACCCGCCAAGTCGTACGAGTAAAAAAATAAATAAGAAAATCAAGAAAATTACTACGTGCTTGAGAAAAATATTCATAACGTCATAAGCCGCGGGCTATATTATACTTAAGAATGCTATTACGACAGAAACAACATCCGAATATTTTCTATACACAATGATTTCATCGTTACATCAAACATTTGACGAAGATGGGTGGATGAAGAGTTTGACAAAGCCCCCGTAACAGATTTGTCCCGTCAGTATAGTGAAAGAGTTAAAATTACACGGTGAGTCAACCCCCTTCACCGGGACGATCGCACCGCATACCGCATTAAGAAAAAAAAAGAAAGGAGGATCACCTGCTACGCGTCCCACGTGTCCTCCTCTCGCATTTCCGCACTTGCAGCAGCATCAGCTAACAAAACCTTCCTTTTTCTCTCGCTCTCATCCCCCTCGTCGGTCCCTCAGTGAGAGAAAGAAGATAAGAAATATTTACAAACGAGCTAAGCAAAGAAACCACGATAAACCGAAAAGAAACCTGATAAGGAGTTTGTATATCGAGGAACAATCGAAGCCTCGCGATTAAACGTTTATTTATTTTTGCTGCTGTTTCCGAGACCTCTTCGTTCAACGTCGTTTCTCTCCTATCAGAACTTTTTAGTTCCATCATTGCTCGCATATATACGCTTTGTGCCCAAACGCAAAGTGGGGGAAGAACGAACGACTAGCGATCGCGGTGGCGCGTTTTGTTACTACGTTCACCTGTTGGAAAGGGTGCGATAGAGATAGACTGTCGTCTGCTAAAAGACTGCTCTAAAAATTGTTTGGTAAAAAAGCAATGACACTCGAAGATCGAACTTCGATATATTAATGTCGATAAAGTGAAGTCGATACAAGGACAAAACAGACGGTGGCTTTTAGTTACGCGGTGATTCAACGTTAACACACTTAACTCTGTAAAATCTCGACTCAGTTGATACGTACAGACCTAGCCTAAAAACTTCACGATCCAAAATCTGAGGCCCGAAGTGCATCGGTTGGCACTAGTCATAGGAAGTCAGCATCTTATTTTTGTGAAGTCTTATTCTTTTGCCACATCTTAACGGAGTCTTGTCACTCTTAAGAAATGTTTTCCATACGAACGTCCTTTCTTTATTATATAACAAACAAAAACCCCTCGTGCGAACCCATGAAGACGTTGTGACGAGAACTAACAGTACGAAAACTGGCCACGAGCGTCTCTACTTGTCCTACGTGCGCAGATACGAGTACGTGGGTCGATCGTTGAGCACCGACGAAACGCTTTACATTCGCGTGAATAAGGAAAAGACACTCAGCGCCCGAGTATCGTCACCCTGGCTCCCGGTGATGCCCCTCACTCTTACTATCATTCTTTATTTCATTTAATCGCGATCTCACACATCGCGCGCGAACAAATGCTCTTTTGTGTTTTTCCTCTTTTAATTGGAATTCTTCGATCGATGTGGCGCAGCAGGTGCATCTCACGCGTCGGGTTATCCTATCTCCGCTAGACATCAAAGGATGGCGCGAGCGTTTCACGCCGGGTACCCAACCGCACCGGATATGCTCGTTGACGCGCCGTTCGCCAGAGCGCGCTCCTCCTCGCTCCTCCATTCCGTGTCGCACAGCTTCGGCCATATTCTCTACTCTCGGACCTATCGGTACATAGATCTCTTCATTCTTCAATACCTATCCTCGCTCAATAATCATCCGTAGTTTCGACTGTTCTCCCGTTCTCTGGCAACGTCCAAGTCAGCTCTAACGACGCGAAGATAAAGATGCTTCGTTGATAATAAAAAAAATCGAGAAACTCGCGGAAGGAGTCGTTGGAGAACGAGCGAGTTTAATCGTTTTCGTTGGTAACACGAATGCAGCAGGAAAGTAACGCAATGAACAATCCTTAACGTTTGTATTCTCCAATTTAGGTGAAACAACAAAGAAGTGAGAGTAGTGTTTGGTCTTTGATTTCTCATTCCATTCGACAAGAAAAACGACGAACAAGCGGGACGACCACGGCAGAGTGACGATGGATACGATGCTCCGACAAAAGAGCGAGAGAGAGAGAGAGAGAGGAGGGGAAGCGATATCGTGAAAGCAGAGGACCAGAGGACAAACACATGTTGCACACTCGGTCTCTCGCATTGCTTGGGGAGGTACGGCGTTGAAGTAGTCAGCAGCATCGAGCAGCAGCTCTCAGGAACTAGGGGACCGGGAAAGAGAGAGAGAGAGAGAGATAGAGGAACGCAGAAAGAGCACAAGTCTCGTAAGGGGATTTCAAGCGCGGCAAGAGTACAACGACGTAACGTAAGACTAACAACACAATGGAAGCAACAGCTGCATGATAGATGGTCCCGCGGCCAACCGAACGACCAGCCGAACGCGAACGACCGATTCCCCGGGCTTTCTTTCACTCCACAATCTTGTATCTCCTCCTCTGTCTATCTTCGTCTTTCTCTCAACTCGGTGGTGAACATACACGGAGAGAGAAAGACAGAGACGGAGAGAGAGAGAGAGGGTGCTCCTCGCGAAGCTTTCTCTCTGTTTCACTTCTTATACGTACGTTTATATCTCGTTCTCTCGCGCGAGAACGCTCTTACCTCGCGAACCGCGAGACTTCTTCGGACTTCTTTTAGTAGCCGCTCGCACGCGGGACCGGTCGTTATCGTCGCATTTATTCGCGGAAGCGACGAAGAAGGAGCTGGTCGTTGGTTTGCTGCCCGCTTTTACCCGTGGAGTCGAGAGCCCTCTCCATAACCGCGTACCGTTTGGGCCGCTCTCCCGAACTCGCTCCTCTTCACCGTCTTCCTTCCCGTCACCACGTCCCGCCGCAGTTAGCATTCGCCACTAAATTATTTGTATTCCCAGTTGAAAACGCGCGAGATATGAGAAAGACAGAGACGGAGAAGAGATATGAATTTATTAACGATACAAGATACTTTGAAGAAGAAGAAACAAAAAGAAAAGAAGAAAAAAGAAGCGTCCGGTAGTAAAACTCTTTCGTACGGCAATCGCCATCTATGTAATTTATACAACGACACGTGGCTTACTTTGTTTTTTTTTCCCCGATCGATAAATCACGGTGACGTTTTGAATATTTTGAAAAATATCTAAAAATGTCTTCGCCAAACGACTCTTTCGGTTTGGACGCGGGGCAACCTTCGCTATTTTTTTTTTTTCAAGCAATCGTTCATAACTGGAGTTGTGCCAAATATGACATTAATCGTACTTTCGCGAACGCGAAAATACTTTAGCGGGATTTGACATCGTCGGACAAGTGGAAGAAAAAAAAAATTCGAGAAAAAAAAACGGGTCTTCGGGGATCCCACGACACGAGAGTCGACGTGAAGAAGAATGAGAAGAAACGGCGGGGCAGAGGGGGGGATAAAGAATCGGTGATGCCACCGACCTTCGTGAGGATGCCGAAGAAGAATATATATTGTACGCGCCTCCCGGTTGTGGATCTATCTGTATTCAACGACCGGAGAGAAGCACGGTTCCCCTACGCCACCATTGTTAGCCGTTTTATTCGTACGAATCCAATGGTTATAATCGCTTAACGCTTCACATTCAAAGGCAACACTCCTATACATAGAACGGTGGTGGCATCGTCAGGGAACAACCAGCATCACCGAGCATCAAGCATTGTGCTCTGCTGAAACTGGTCTTGGGTTTGGTTGCCCGAGACAGAGAGCGAGAAAGAAAGAAAAAGAGAGAGAGAGAGAGAGAGAGAGAGCAGAGTGCAGCAACACTGAGTAAGTCTCTCGAACTCATGCGTGGACGCGCACATGTTCCGACAATGAGCTTAAGGAAGATCGAAAAAGATCGGGGGGATCGGGATTGCCCGAAAGAGACGAAGAAGATTGAGCAAGAAGAGCGGACTAGCGCACACATACGACGGTGACTTGACTCCGAACCAGATCGACCTCGAAATCCCATCTCTTTCTTTTTCTCCTCGTCGTCCTCGTCGTTGTGGAATATTGGAAGTGAGTCTTGCGTGAATCCACACCCGGCATAAAAATCTTGGATCGTAAATTCCACGTGACTAATTAATCTCACCTGGAAATTCCTACGATCCGACTCATCTCCACGAAATAGGCAGATCGTATATTGTGTGTACCGTATTGGTCCAATATAATATATATGGATCGTCGTTCTATCACCGTTGTGAGACACCGTTTTGGAAAGGGTAATATCCGGTTCTTCATGTTACTGTTATTTACTTTTGTTTAACGCGATTTCGTAACGGTAATTCTGTGTCACCATTTTTTACGGCAGGATTATGATTAATGCAGGGTATCGATTTCGTTACGTATTATTCGAAAAATCGGTAATAGAATTCGATCAATTGACGAATATTTTTTAATGGGTAATGTTCATTGCTCGATTATCCATTATTTTGGTAGAGGGTAATAGGTAATAAACACGTTATATATCCATCATTTTAATAAAGGGTAGCGTTACAGCTTCATTAAGCGCTATTTGGACAATGGTCAATTACAACTGCTACAATTATTCATTATTTTGGTAATCAGTAAGGGGAATTGCTTAATTATTTATTATTCTGTAAGAGGGTGATAGCAATGGGCACGTTATCTATTATTTAAAAAATTGGTGATGGAGATATTTTAATAAAGTGTAATGCGACTGTTCCATTATCCATTATTTCGATAAGGGGTAATGATTACGGATAAATTATCCATTATTTTAGTAATGGGTAATAGAGATTGTTTGATTATTCGTTATTTTCTAAGCGGATAATAGCGATAGGAACATTATCCATTATTTTGAAAAAGGGTAAAAGCGATATTTTAATGAAGGGTAATGCGACTGGTCCATTATCCATTATTTCGATAAGGGGTAATGATTACCGATAAATTATCCATTATTTTAGTAATGGGTAATGAAGATTGTTTACTTATTCCTTATTTTCTAAGTGGATAATAGCGATAGGAACATTATCCATTATTTTGAAAAGAGGTAAAAGCGATATTTTAATAAAGGGTAATGCGACTGCTCCATTATCTATTATTTCGGTAATGGGTAATTATCCATTACCGATAAATTATCCATTATTTTAGTAATGGGTAAGGGAGATTGTTTAATTATTCGTTCTTTTTCAACAGGATAACAGTAATAGGAAAATTATCCATTATTTAAAAAATTGGCAATGGCGATATTTTAATAAAGGGTAAGGCGACTGCTCCATTATCCATTATTTCGGTAATGGTAATTATACATTACCGATAAATTATCCATTTTTTTAATATTGGGTAATGGAGATTGTTTAATTATTCGTTATTTTCCAACAGGATAATAGTAATAGGAACATTATCCATTATTTAAAAAAAATTGGTAATGGCGATATTTTAATAAAGGGTAATGCGACTGTTCCATTATCCATTATTTCGATAAGGGATAATGATTACTGATAAATTATCCATTATTTTAGTAATGGGTAATGGAGATTGTTTAATTATTCGGTATTTTCTAAGTGGATAATAGCGATGGGAACATTATCGATTATTTTAAAATAGGGTAAAAGCGATATTTTAATAAAGGGTAATGCGACTGTTCCATTATTTATTATTTTGGTAATGGGTAATTATACATAACAGATAAATTATCCATTATTTTAATAAAGGGTAATGGAGATTCTATAATTATTCATTATTTTCTAAGAGTATAAGCAATAGGAACATTATCCACTATTTAAAAAATTGGTAATGACGATATTTCAATAAAGGATAATGCGACTGGTCCATTATCCATTATTTTAGTAATGGGTAATAGTGATACATGAATTATACATTATTTAAAAAAGGAACCGACAGATTCATTAGGCGTTATTTGGACAGTGGTCAATGACGACTGCTACATTATCCATTAATTTGGTAATCGAGATTGCTTAATTATTCGTTATTTTGCAAGAGTATAATAGCAATAGGAACATTATCCATTATTTAAAAAATGGTAAAAGCGATATTTTAATAATGAGTAAAACGACTGGTTCATTATTCATTATTTTAATGAAGGCTAATGCGACTGCTTCATTATTCATTATTTTAATAAAGGGTTATGCGACTGCTTCATTATTCATTACTCTGGTAATGAGCAATGGAGCTTGCCTAATTATTCATTATTTTGCAAGAGTGGCGATATTTTGACAAAGGGCAACTGATTCATTATATATTATTTCAGTAATGGTCAATGGCAACTGCTCCATCATCCAATATTTCTGTTATGAGTAATAAAAATACGATGGATTATCAATTTTTTTAAAAATGAATAATGCACAATTTCTACATAAAATTTTTTAGAAACCTGTTCCCCAGTGAATGAGTAATTTTTTCTTCCAATGAATCGATGGCCTCTCAATGAAATGACGCATTACTTAATCGACCAACCGACATTCCTAGAGACTGTCAGGGGGATTGGAAACTTTGTTTCGTCGACGCTTAACAACGTCCACGTATGCTATGATTGATTTTCAATATTTTCACTGGGAATGCATCCGGTCTTCGAAGTTTTCGAGAGCCTAGATGAAACATCGATTTCTTCGATAGTCGCTCGAACCTCCGAGAGTCTGTCCGAAGACTGGACATTTCGTCACAGCATGTTTTGTCCCTAAGATCATCGTACGAATGATTTCCAATGTGTCAGCAGCCAATTAATCGTCCTTTCTAATATTCGAGAGACCGGATTTAAAAAATGTAGTTCTCTCCGAATAACCGATCGCGTGTACGAGTGACTGAAAAAAAGATTGTGGGCGGAGGATTACGTTTTAGGTCAGTTCTAACGTTAGAATCATCATCAGAGATTATTACAGTAACAATGATGCCTAGTCATATACCTATCGTTAAACAGAAGGACCATGTTATTGTTCCGAAGCTGTATTGGATAGTCGGTGGTAATCTGCATGTGAATTTTCGCTTATTCACAATTGGTTAAAGGCAGTCTTGTTACACACTGTTGACAATCTAACGGTTCTCTATACGCGCCTACCGAGGAGGTACTGCTTTGGGGGCCAGATCTCTTGTCGTCTGAATACAAGTTAGCGGCTCTCTCTCTCTCTTTCTCTCTTTCTCTCTTTCTCTCACTCTCCGTCTTGGTTCTCTCCCAACAATGTCTTTGTGGACGCTGAAAGAGCACAATGTCCATAGTCCTCTTGGTACGACAATGGCCACTCCAACGACACTGGTTAATATCCAAGGTTGTTTGAAGGGTGAGCCGCAATACTACGTCGCAATATACTTCAGCACACGCAAAGTGAAGTATTAACGTTGTTTTTCGCTGATTATTCGAATCACTTAACAGGACATTAAAGAATCTGTTTTACCGATTCAGCATTACCAACAAAATCTATTGAAATTTTTATCCAAATACAATTTCTAAACTATCGAACCGAATGATTTGAAATTTGGTCAAGTTATTCTCGACGCCTCTATCTAGAACGTGAAAACCAGAAAATGTTGAAATTCAAAATAGAAATGTACGTTTTTAGCTGAAAACCGAGAGGTCTGAACTGTAGACTGATATAATTATTATTTTCGATCGTAATCTCGAAAAATTTGAGCCTTACGTTATAGACGAATTAAGGTAGTAGTCTGGTAACTTACGCCGATTTTCATGTCTTTTTTGGAGCGCGTTTTTTTGTAGGAAAATAAAAATGAATCGTTTTGGATATTTAGGATGTTTTAATTTACATATTGAAGATACAAAAAAAAAATTTGTTTGAAAAAATTTAATAGTTTATTATTATTATTATTGATTGAAGTTGGCACCTCGAAAAAAAAGCGCGTGGACGGCCCCGGTGATTTTGGCTCTTGATGTTATCTGAAATCAAAAATTCTTGATAATTTTTAATCTAGAGACATGTCATTCTGGTCGGAACTACTGAAGTTAAATTTCATGAATAAATAACAAAATGGCGGACTTTGGAAAAAAGTTTTTTTTTTCCAAAGTCCGCCATTTTGTTATTTATCCATGAAATTTAAATTCAGTAGTTCCGACGAATTTCATGGATAAATAACAAAATGGCGGACTTTGGAAAAAAGTTTTTTTTCCAAAGTCCGCCATTTTATTATTTATCCATGAAATTTAACTTCAGTAGTTCCGACCAGAATGACATGTCTATAGATTACGAATTATCAAGAATTTTTTATTTCAGATAACATCAAGAGCCAAAATCACCGGGGCCACCCACGCGCTTTTTTTTCGCGGTGCCAACTTCGATCAATAATAATAATAATAATAAACTATTAAATTTTTTCAACAACATTTTTTTTTGTATCTTTAATATGTAAATAAAAACATCCTAAATATCCAAAACGATTCATTTTTATTTTCCTACAAAAAAACGCCCTCCAAAAAAGACATGAAAATCGGCTTAAGTTACCAGACTACTACCTTAAAACTCTAACTAACGAGCATTTATTGGCTGCTGGGTGGGCAAAATGAACACAATGGCATTTGGACAAAACAATCGTTTGGTTTAGTTCAGTTACATTCCACTGGCGCTGCTTTCAGACTCGAACGCGAAACGTTTCCTCGCTCAATTTTCAGTTTGCAGAAAATTTTCGTGATCTTTCGGACTCTTACCTGGCCAATTAGAATGAACACTAGCAAAAAACACGGTAAATCTCTTCCGATACACCGTTAACTTGCGTATTTCGTACATAAATGTTACCGCGATTCAAATGATTCCCACTATACCGACACTGTTGGAATTTCTCATCGCTTCACGCATGCTCTCTTTAGAATTATGACTTGTGCGATGACAATATAAAGGTAAAAATTTAAAGTAGTAGTCTGGTAACTTGGGTTCCAAAAATCGAAAAATTTTTTTTTGCTTAATTTGAAAGTACAATGTCTGGAGAATATACTGTGAAAATTTCAGACCGAATTTCGAAATACTTCCGGAGTTATAATGAGTTTTCGAGAGCGCTTCGAAGTTTTTCTCAAAACAGTGTTTTTCTGGTCAGCCCGGGTCCTAACATTTTTTCTACCGAACCGATGGCTTTCAAATTTTAACAGGCTACTCTACACACTTATAGTTCTCGTCGGAACTACCGAGAAATTTGTTCACCCCTAACTTTTTAGTTTACAACCCCTTCTTTGCTAAAATAGAAGGACTTTTTTTTTCCAAAGTCCGCCATTTTGTTATTCATCCATGAAATTTAACTTCAGTAGTTCCGACCAGAATGACATGTCTATAGATTGAGAATTATCAAGAATTTTTGATTTCAGATAACATCAAGAGCCAAAATCACCGGGGCCACCCACGCGCTTTTTTTTCGAGGTGCCAACTTCGATCAATAATAATAATAATAAACTATTAAATTTTTTCAAACATTTTTTTTTTGTATCTTTAATATGTAAATAAAAACATCCTAAATATCCAAAACGATTCATTTTTATTTTCCTACAAAAAAACGCCCTCCAAAAAAGACATGAAAATCGCCTTAAGTTACCAGACTACTACTTTAAAGCGGCGTCGGGGCAAGCCAATTTCACAGCCGAGATAACGAGAGCTATAGGGAAAATGAGCGTTCAAGAGTTTACGATAAAAATGATAATGATAAAATCGTAGAATTAATTGTCTGACTACAGCTGGTTATACAGGGATGTTTGCCGTAAGGTGCGTCGGGTGTGCTATTTAAAAAAAAACATCTATATCTACATGTATATATATCGAAATGTCCGAATCGATCGTCTCGTCTGGTGTTTGAACAGCGCTGACGTTGTACAAACACAGATGAGAAATTAATTAATTCCTAACGTGCTAGTTATAATGATGAGTCTGCGCTCTCGTCGCGCCGGATATATTAATAATCCGTCCGCTGTTCCGCGCTCACAAACCCGTTCAACGTACATCTGGGTTATATAGTCGATAATTAGTTATTCTTCGCAAATAACGTGACACTCGATTCGTGAAAGTTCTCGTTCATACCTTCCCCTTGTCTTGGCTTACATTATATGCCCGACGTCGTATTGGGGACGCATAGCGTCGAAATACGATAGCAGTCACGGTACATCTTAGCGGCGCAATGTAACAAAACATAATGGAATTCTGTGTTTGACGAGCGGGTCTGTTTTTTTCCACGCAGATGTCGCGATGGAGGGAGCGGGTTGTTGCTGCACAATGTATATGACGCGAGCTATGTAAACGTCGGGACGCAAGGTTTATTAACTCCGAGCAAATAAAATTTGTGCGTTATCGATTATTCATGACTCGATGATTTTCCTTCTGTCATCGCGCTTCCACGGACCGTTTTCGGTCGTGATAACAACACGCACTCCCTGAGACTGCTCTCCAGCCGAGTAATAAATTAGTAACGAGTCTGACATAACCGCGGAAAAAAAGGAACGCTGACACGACGTGAAAAAAGGTCACGGAAAGAAAAAAATCTCAACGGACGAGAAAGAGCGAACAAAGAGTAATTGGAGGGAGCTAATTGAAAAAGTGGAAAATCACCGATGTGTGAATATCGTTGAAACAAAAAAATGTATATATTATCTTTCGTTGCCCGATTTGCAAACAACGCTGCATCGTCTTTCATAGATGTATTGATAGTGGCGCAGGGCTCCAACGACTCGTTCCCTTATAGTCGTACTCGTATTCGTACGAGGGTAGGGCGGGGACGACGGGAGGAGAGAGATAGTCGTCGCAGAGGGTGAAGAGCATGGGGGCTGTTCTGGCGGCGAGGTCGTGCACGAGGAAGTCGACTGGAGAAGGGGGTAAGGGGACGAAAGCGCCAAAGAGATGTACTGCGAGAGGGGAATGGGGAGGACGGGAAGAGGGTTTGAGGGAGACAGAACCGAACGTGGAACAGAGAGATTTTGTTCTCTGGGGAGCAGTCAAAGCGCGTGGCCCTTGCCATGACGATCTGAGCATCAAACAAGCTCTGATGCTGCTTTGCGGCGTTCTCGTGGGCGTCCCAACGCCCTTCAATGCCGATCTCTCTCTCTCTCTCTCTTTCTCTCTCTCTCTCTCTCTCTCTCTCTCTCTCTCTCTCTCTCTCTCTTTATCCCTCTATTACTGTACCAAGATATGCATACTCATGTACCCCGCGTCGTATATACAATACATTATACGTGTAGTATACAGTATCTGTACGGGAATAGATCGGTATCTTCCTACTTACGATGCGCTCCGACAACCTAATGTATAATAATATACGTCAGTTTGATGTGCTGTGTAGTTCGCAGTGTATACACTAGTAGTAATACCAAAGCGAGAATGTATATATATACGATTATGTGAAAAGCTGTGTAGCGATTGCTCCCAACTCACCTCAGTAAACGCACGCAACAGTGTTCCCGGGCGACGTGCACTTTTTACCCCATTAAAGCCGATTCACGTGGATGGGAGGAGAGAGAGAGAGAGAGAGAGAGAGAGAAAGAGAGAGAGAGAGAAAGAGAGGGAATCTCCCTGAACCTAAGAGCGCTTTATAACCCGCGCCGAACTATGCAACGCCATACGACTATACGCGAGCAAACGGCGATTCGTAACTCTCACGCTGCACGCGCGTGACACGATTCGCTAATTGACTCTGCGGTGACGCGTCGCGTGGCACTTCGAGTGGCCAACAAATGCGACCGCATGCTAGAGAGAGAGAGAGAGAGAGAGAGTGGGAGGGAGAGAGAAAGGGGATCTGAACATACTCTTTTTTTGCGGCCAGCAGGCTGATTCCACGAGCGAGACACTCGTGGTACTACGAACGTTTGTGGTCCTACGAACGTTCGTGGTCCTACAAACGTTCGTGGTCCTATGAACGTTCGTGGTCCTATGAACGTTCGTGGTATATACTACGGAGAAGGCTCAAAGGCACCCCCACCCCTCAACTAGGTTCGAACCGTTCGAGTATATAGTACGAACATTCGTAGTACCCCGAACGTTGAGAGGACCACAAAGGTTCGTAGTATTTCAAGCGTTCGGAGAACCACGAATGTTTGGAGGACCACGAACGTTTGTAGTGCCAAGAACGTTCGTGGTACCAAGAACGTTCGTAGTACCCCAAACGTTCGGAGGACCACGAAAGTTTGGAGGACCACGAAAGTTTGGAGGACCACGAAAGTTTGGAGGACCACGAACGTTCGTAGTACCCCGAACGTTCATAATAATGCGAACGTTCGTAGTACCCCGAACGTTCGGAGGACTTCGAACGTTCGTAGTAACCAGAATGTTCGGAGGACCACGAACGTTTGTAGTACCAAGAACGTTCGTAGTACCCCAAACGTTCGGAGGACGACGAAAGTTTGGAGGACCACGAACGTTCCTAGTACCCCGAACGTTGAGAGGACCACAAAGGTTCGAAGTATTTCAAGCGTTCAGAGAACCACGAACGTTCATAATAATGCGAACGTTCGTAGTACCTCGAACGTTCGGAGGACTTCGAACGTTCGTAGTAACCAGAATGTTCGGAGGACCACGAACGTTTGTAGTACCAAGAACGTTCGTAGTACCCCAAACGTTCGGAGGACGACGAAAGTTTGGAGGACCACGAACGTTCCTAGTACCCCGAACGTTGAGAGGACCACAAAGGTTCGAAGTATTTCAAGCGTTCAGAGAACCACGAACGTTCATAATAATGCGAACGTTCGTAGTACCTCGAACGTTCGGAGGACTTCGAACGTTCGTAGTAACCAGAATGTTCGGAGGACCACGAACGTTTGTAGTACCAAGAACGTTCGTAGTACCCCAAACGTTCGGAGGACGACGAAAGTTTGGAGGACCACGAACGTTCCTAGTACCCCGAACGTTGAGAGGACCACAAAGGTTCGAAGTATTTCAAGCGTTCAGAGAACCACGAACGTTCATAATAATGCGAACGTTCGTAGTACCTCGAACGTTCGGAGGACTTCGAACGTTCGTAGTAACCAGAATGTTCGGAGGACCACGAACGTTTGTAGTACCAAAAACGTTCGTAGTGCCCCAAACGTTCGGAAGGCCACGAAAGTTTGGAGGACCACGAAAGTTTGGAGGACCACGAACGTTCGTAGTACCCCAAACGTTCGGAGGACCACGAAAGTTTAGAGGACCACGAACGTTCGTAGTACTCCGAACGTTCGTAGTACCCCGAACGTTCGGAGGACCACGAAAGTTCGGAGGACCACGAAAGTTTGGAGGACCACGAACGTTCGTAGTACCTCGAACGTTCGAAGTGCCATGAACGTTCGTAGTATCCCGAACGTTCGGAGGACGACGAACGTTCGTGGTACCCCGAATGTTCGTAGAAACACGAACGTTCGTGGCTTTTACAAAACCTATTTCTTTGATATATACTAACAAGAACGAATAATACGAAGAATAATAGTAAGAACGAAGAGGAAATGCTCCGATGACTCACTTGACGAAACGCCGCTCAGTCAATCAAAGATAAGAGCAATAATTGTCAAGATTATCTATAAATATATTATGAATAAAATAAGTGTTATTACTACAGAATATTGTATCTCTGCCGTAATAACACTCATTTTATTCTTGTTACAATTAGTAATATTTGAATACGGATTTATTTAATTTTTCCTTTGACTCGAGATCGTTTGACTTTCATCATACTTCAAATGACGCCGTGATGCACATTAGAACACTCACACATTCACACAGTTATGCGTAATGTTGACAATTATTGCTCTTATCTTTGATTTACTGAGCGGCGTTTCGCCAAGCGAGCCAGCAATTCCTCTCGGCAATACAATCGGCCGGGGGTATTAATAGCCACGTCAAAACTTCAATTATATTTTTTTGTTTATTATCTACCCTCTCTCTAAAACACTAATTATTCGATATCTAATTTCGACTCGTCTCTCATTGTTTTTTTTAATAATATAATAATACATTTTGTAAACATTACCACTTCCAGCGAATAATCTGCTCGTTGTGCGGTCGACCCTTCCAGATAACACCCGTTCACACGTTTTATTCACGAAAAGTATATAATACACTGAAATACATATTTAGATATGTACGGACAGATATATACAGACACTCGTCTCTTTCGATATGGTCGACACACAATAAATATATAACCGTCTCACTTCGCGGTCGCTGGGAGAGTGAGAGACGCATTCCGCGATTCTAATCGCCAGTATATTATCATAATCGTTATATGGTATAATCAAAGTTACATCGGCGCGGCCCTCTCTTTGGGGGAACGTACCTATAGAGGACTATATCCGTGTAGCTGATTTGCATAAATCGCTGTAGTGTTATTCTTAGAAGTTTCACGAACGTTCGTAGCACCACCAATGTTCGTCCCACTCGGAGAATCATCCTGGCAAGGGGTGAGAATATGCGATAGGAGATCGAAGTATTTGAAATTTGTTTGGTTTTTGGATCGCGTGTACGTGAATTCAGAGGATATGGTGAGTAAATATTTTAACTCGCGATAACCGTACTTCTAACTTTGATCAAATTTTTTTTTAATTCTCCTTTTTGCAGAGGCCTAAATATAGGGGTATCTATTATACGAGGTCTGTTCAAAAAGTATCGCGAATTTTGAATTTCCGCGGGCTACGTATATTCGATTTTCCATTTTTTTGTGGCGTCAGGTTGGTACTCATGTCCCTCACTTATGTTGAAAAAAATCGGCCATTTTGAATGTTCAGTTAATTGTTGACACCTGTTTTGGTTAGACGTGTTTTGGCTTGTCTTCGATTTTTGCCTATTCCAAAAAAGCAGCTTCCATTGCGATGATTGAGCTTTGGTTTCCACGTCATAGCCATAAACCCATGATTCGTTACCAGTTATGACCCTCTGGAGCAAATTTGGGTCGTCGCGGACCGAGTCCAACAGCTCCTTAGCAATGTTAACGCGACACTGTTTTTGTTCGAAATTGAGCAATTTTGGCACGAATTTCGCGGCGACCCGTCTCATGCCCGAATCATTGGTAAAAATCGAATAGCACGAGCCAATCGATATGTTTAGTTCCTCAGAAACTTCTCTAACGGTGATTCGACGATTGGCCAATATTATTTTCTTCGCTTCATCATTGTTTTCGTCTGTTGTTGATGTGCTCGGGCATCCGGAACGCATTTCGTTGTTCGCATATTCTCGGCCCTCTGAGAACATTTTGTACCACCGATAAACGTTGCTTTGGTTCAAGGTACCTTCACCATATGCCACAGTCAACATTCGGAATGCGTCCGCGCACTTAATTTTGTTTTTCACACAAAATTTGATACAGATTCTTCGATCCATTTTTTGGAATAGGCAAAAATCGAAGACAAGTCAAAACACGTCTAACCAAAACAGCTGTCAACAATTAACTAAACATTCAAAATGGCCGATTTTTTCAGCATAAGTTAGGGACACGAGTACCAACCTAACGCCACAAAAAAATCGAAAATCGAATATAAGTAGCCCGCGGAAATTCAAAATTCGCGATACTTTTTGAACAGACCTCGTACGTAGCCCGCCGAAATTCAAAATTCCCGATACTTTTTGAACAGATCTCGTATACCGAATCGTCATAATTACGGCAAAGATACATTTATCGAGTACCATTCGACGTAAAAATTATATTTTACTTTAAGGGGTAATACGCAGTCAGGATAAAAAAAAATGTGTTTATTTCATTTTCGTAATGTACATATATTTGAGAATATACACAAAAAATTTCATGTCAATCCGACAAATATTCTCGAAGTTACACGCATATTTGTAAAGACTTCTCGAAACGTCTCGAATGATTTTTAAAGTTTGAATGCATTTTTCTTAAAACTGTTTTTGAAGTCGGCGAGCAAGATTCTTCGGAAACGGCTAAACCGATCAGTCTCGAATTTTGTACACGAGCTTTATAAATACGTTTTCTAGTGATTAATCGAAGATTTCTTAGTCGCTGATACATATTTTCCATTTTATCAACAATTTAACCTCGAAATTTTTATCGAATATCGACATTTTTTTTTGAGACGCCGCCAATTTGTTAAAAATTAATATTTTGCTTATTTCTTCGATTAAATACTAGATAATACCTTATATTAACGAAATCTTTTTTGTTTTTTTCATTTTGGATGATCGAATCCAGAGATATCGTCCTCACCGCAAGACGCCTTTTTTTAGAGGAGCTCCCGGAGATCGACTAGAGCAGCTTTAAGAATTATTATTTTTTTAAATAAAAAATATGAAAATAAAGTAAAAAGTTATCACAATACGTGTATAAATTTTCACGTTAATAAATAATAGTGTGTATCCAGGAAAAATTCTCTAAAAATCGCTTTTTTTCGGTTTCCTGACTGCGTATGACTTCTTAAATTATATACATACTTAAAATGATTTACTTTTTCGAGTCGTAAGATTTGCGAATAGTCATCAGGCCAAACAAAGTGGATTGCTCGAATTAGCGTAGCTATGATGAGACTAAAAATAATAAAAAAAACATCGTATTTTTCATAGAGCAGGTTGTAGGAATGACCAAAAATATATTTTGTAAAATTGTCAATTTTAATTTATTAGGGGGCGGGGGGGTCCACGATTAAAATTCGGAACAGATGTGTTTTATTTATTTTTTACATTAGAAAATTTATTCGAATTGCTTTATAATAAAACCATACGGGAAGTTGTATTAAAAAAAAGCTGTTTTAATAAAATACAATGAATTTTTTACTTATTTATCAAATTCAGATCCGAATGTTAATTTACATGATCGTAAAAACATAGCAGTGACGCTTTTTTTTCGGTAATGCTAAGAAAATCGCGACGCTTCTTCCCAGCCCCGTAATAATATAATTAAAAGACGAAATTTTTTTGTCCGTTTGTTCGGCATTATCAGTAACAAAAACCGATACCAGTACCGACATAAGACCGACTATACATTATAACAAAATGTATATATGAACGTCGAAGAAAAACTTGGAGGCGGTCACGGCAGCGCGTACAAAACAACCTCGCTAAGTAGCTACGCGACCTATGAGTCGATTTTCTCTGTCTCTCTTTCCCTTCTCTCTCTCTCTCTTTCTCTTTCTATTAAAAGGTGTGTAAGTTTAAAATTGTATGTTTTACGAAAAGCCTATAATTTCATGTAAATTTATGTAGAACGTAGCGCGTCATTAAGATCGGAGATTGTGGCAGAAACCATGTGCCGTTCTCCCCGCTACGCGGCGGTGGGTAAAGACCTGAGCATAACTGACGCTTACGAGTAGCACCTCGTAAAACATTGAAGAATATAGACAGCGAGATAAGAGAATGTGTGTGTTCGTCTCGAGCACAGAAATGTATTCGATCGGGAATAAAAGTCGAAAAATAATATCAATATTGGATCGTATCAATGCGAATTCGAACTAAACACATCGCGATCACCGAGGTATCGATCGAAAACAGTCTCATACCCTTTTTTAATTTCATGAAAAAAAAAAACAAACAATTGGTTGAAAAAAATACCAATCGAGCAAGGAAATGTTTCCACGATCATTATAAACAAATGTTCAAATTTCAAGGCGACAAAAAATGTGGGATGAGATGCGTTTTTATTTTCCAAATGCGAGAACTATTTAAAAAATAGAAATCATATCGTCGCCAAGACCATTATCTACAAATTGCATTACCTGATTTGTTAAATTCGACAATGTGACCAAGTTGTTTCCTGTTGAAATTTAAAAATTTCGTAAGAACAATATGAAACATTTTTTATCGTTGTTCAAAGATTTCTCAAAAGTTCGAAAATAAATACACATTGTTTAGAAGGTCGCCATTTTTGAATTTTTTTTCTTAGAAATTTTAGAAGTTCACACTATAGCCAAACTTGTACTGATGAATAATCATTTTGATTTTTTCATTTTAGATGAGTAGAACGTCCGGAATCCTGGTCACAATCGGCCATGGAATCATGGCGACGTCGAACCGCGTAGCACCCTTAAGGGGGGAAATAGGGTTAGACGGTTCAAAAAATCGATTTTTTTTTAATTTCATAAATTGTTAGTAAAACTATTGAAAAATATGTTCCCAAAATTAAAAATGAAAATTCCGACTCGTTCTATTGTTACAAGCCATTAAAGTGAGTAGCTCTCCTTCAGGCCCTGGGCGCGCCACGTGTATAACCGAGCGGTAACTATTTTTTCAAACTCGTTTTTCTGTAAACGACTTTTTTTTAACTTGCGTACGCGCTAGTTTAAAAAGTTTTCAACCAATCGTTTTGAACATTGGCAGTTACTTTCTTCATAGTATTGCGCTCTATATGAACCTAAAATCGGAATGTTATCATTATTTAAAATAATTTTTTTATTGCAAATAAAGTTGTAAAAAATGACAAAAAATCATGCTTTTTTGTTTTGACCCCTGTGAAAAATTTAATTTTCCATTTTTTTGATAGCATTTAGGTTCATATAGAAGAGAGACATATAATAAAAGAAAATTCCAACCTCGTTTGATTGCAGATGAAAATTGCGGCTTCCAGAATGTACGCAAAATGCTGAGTCTGATTGTGACCTGCAATATGGGATCGCTAATATCCCCGGTGTTTTTCAAGAAAATTCTTCAAAAATTTTATAGTATATACTTAAATATATGTATAAAATATTCTCAAAGTTTCAATAAATTATATTTATTTTTTATACTATAAAAAAATTCATGAAAATCATTGAGAAAACGCTGTCCTAACCCCATTTTCTCCCCTAATTAATTTTTATTCTACACGAAAAAATTTCCGGAGTACCTGCAAGTATCAATGAATAAGGAGAAAAAGAGGTCTCGAAAAAAAACCCTTGTTTAGGCTAGAAGACCACGTTAAACTAGGACGCGAAAAACGTGTCTGCCTTTTTCATCCCTTTACATTGTCCCGTGCGCAATCGGTCGTTTACCATGCGAGTGAAAGTTATCGGGTAGAATGCACATCGCGCTTGTAAATATTGTGCTTCCTGTACGCTCTCCGAACTTGTAGTTTTTATTTGTTTTTTTTTTTACTATTACAACAGTGAAACGTCTGTGGGGATGAATTCGAAGACAGGGGTCTTGGAGACCGCGTCAGAAAAGAGGAAAAATGTGTGAGAGTTGTCGAGATATGCCATTTGACTCGGGGCACATCACACACGTACATAACCACAAACTGGCAAAAACGAGCACACACCCTTGACACGAAGGAGAAACGACGACGAGAGTTCTCGGAACGGCGGGGGTGGTACAGAGTACATGAGGGTGTTGGACGGAGTCGTGCAGAGGTCGGCCGCGAACCGTATATATATATATATATGTATAAGAACCTCGCATGATCGCGGGATCCCGTGGGGAGCAGCAATTTATAAATAATTGAGCCGCGTCCGGTAAAAAATGAATTACGTCTCCCTGTACAATATGAGGAGTTGCTTTACAGTAAAACGAGAAGTAAAGACGAGACCGATAAGAAGAAATAGGATAGCCGGTACCCGTATGCGTATATATTCTTAAGGGAAGATGGGGCAAAATGAACGTCTTCAAAGCTTGATGAGAAATATCCTGTGTAAATAAAATGTGTCTATTCAAAATCTGCTGTGTAACGATGTAAAGGAAAAGGGAATAAAATAAATGGAATTAAACAAATGAGTCCGGTGTGCCCGGGACTGATTTGTTCACCATACCAGTGAAAAAGGATGGACCATTTTGCCTGGTCTTCCCGTATACATATATTTATATACTATATATGAAAGATAGACGAGATAGTCGGCTTGACAACGACATCAGCAGGAGCGAAGCGAAATATGCCCCCTCGCGCAAGGGCAAAAAAGTAAGAGAAGAGTCAGGCAGGAGCGTAACATAAGCCGCATCAATTTTGCAATTGGAGAATTTTATGTCGCCCGGACGCCATATATTATGAACGAACGGTTCTTTTTTTTTCTCTTCTGTTTCTCTTCGGAGTTCTATCTGTTTCCACAAGCATACCCACGTCGCTTCATTTTACATGTCCCTGAGACTTGGTGGAAATATGTGTATTTTTATGTTTGAACGCGGTCTTTCGCCCTTCCGATTTCTCATTTCTCTGGATCGCGCACGCCCACGATCAGCAAGGACGAAATAAAGGAGAATGCCGCGTCGCTGAGGCACACATAGACACCGAGACGAGACACATTCGCGGAGTAGCCTGCGGACCTGGGGAGGACTTCATTTTTTTTCACACCTGCGCTTTTTCACACAGAAGACGTTTCTCTCGTGTTGCGATTACGAGTTAACGACTTGTCGACTGGTTTCGAAACGGAGCGATCAATTTACACATCGTCGTATTTGTCATTGTTATCTATTTTGGCTCGCGCGTAATGAAGTTTAGTTCCCCGCGTGAGTTGCGTAGATTATATAATTTGTAACGAGTATATCGAGAAGAGAAAGACACATTGTTGCGAGGTTAACGGTTAGGTTTGAAATATTGCGGAACAGACGACAGCGACAGTAGTGGACTCGCCGGTTCGTGCGCAACTTCAGACTCGTGAGAAATTCCGATGGCGTCGGTATAGTAGGGACCATTGAATTCGGGGTAACATTTAACACGCATGTACCAAATCCGCAAGTTAACCGCGAAGAGGCGATTTACTATGTATTTTAGGTATTGTAACCTCTAATTTGCCAGCTGGGACCACAAAAATTGACGGGAATTGTCTGCAAATTGAAAATTAATCAAGGAAAATCTCGCGTCCGGGTCTACAAGCAGCGCCAGTGGAAAATAAACGAACTAAATCATATAACTTTGGTTCGATTACTCGGTATTTTTTTGGCCAAATGCCATTTCGTTAATTTTGCAGTTAGAGCAACAAATAATTGCTCGTTAGTTAGGGGTTTATCCGGTTATGTCGTAAGGATTGAATTTTTCGATATTACGCTATACAATAATAATTATATCGATTCTTGTTGTTGACCTGTCGGTTTTTACATGAAAATGTTTACAATTCTGTTCTGAATTACATTTTCTGATTCTAACGTTCTAGATAGAGTTGTCGTGGATTACTTGGTCAAATTTCGAATCATTTCGGTTGATAGTTTAAGAATGGCGTTTGGACAAAAATTTTTTGGTAACACAGAGTCAGTAAAAACAAACGTTTTACATACTCTTAAGCAGCATTCTTCGCGGTCAATACGGAGATGGATTCGGGATGGACCGCATAGCCACTTCTACTGTTTTTCACACCGACTACTGAATTGAAAGCAGATTTCCTCAGCTTCCGTTTGCAATACCTCGGAAACTCAGTTAAATGTAGCCCTGTATATAGACCAGGTTTTCCGCAATTTCCCTGTGCCCGAGTGCAAATGCGATACAGTAATGCATTAGGAAAGAGCGGCCGTGAACAACACTCCGTAAGGTGGTTGGAGTCGAAATCGGAACAAAAGAGAAGAGAGGAAATCAGGATGAAAGATAAAAATTATACATTTTGGTTCTCCATAACGATCGAAGATTCAAAAAAGCACCCTCTGCGAGCATTCATAGGTATACCCCCTCAATTTTAATTCCGCGTATACAGGATGCATTATGAATATTCGATTGTTACGAGGAAGCAATGTTCATGTTCAAATTTGGGTCTTGCATCCTTATTTTTTTTTAAATCCTTTTCGGTTCAATAATCCGAAATATGATTGAACTATCTTGACGTATTTTTTATTCCAATCATTGTAATTGAATGTGACAGAAATTTCGTGAAAGTCTATGTCATATTTTTCGAACGATAATACTTATCGTAATTATTTAAAAGATCGTAAAAGATTCCTCGATAATTTGTCCTTTTCGATAATACTTTATTATAGTTAAATTTTTTCGTTCGTTTCTCGCATTGTATAATCCAATAAACATATGCACAAATATACACATATTACGCGATGGAGGGATGGCGATAAGGTTTTTGCGATAACGAGAGGTGAAAATAAATAGAAATGTAAAACGCTCGTTCTTTCGGAAATAAGTATCTGTCTTGCACATTCGACTGCGAAATTAGGAACACAAACAAAATGCGGGGGCCGCGTTGCAGAGAGGCAGACACACACAAACACAGAGAGGAGAGAGAGGGAGAGAGAGAAAAAGAGAAAGAGAGCTCTTTCCATCAGCGAGCCCGAGAGAGCGCTTTCTCGCTCACGATAAGAGATAAAAGGAAGACTAATACACGGTTGCCCGAGCGGTGTGTGTGCGCGCGCGCACGCGTTCGTTCTGCTCTCGTTCGGTTCGCCCACTTCAGAGGATAAAGTTTGTGAAGCATTTGGCTTTCACGCAAACATCATTTTAATCCCCGGACGACCGAGAGAAGAGAACTCTCCCGACTGTTGTCGGTCCGGGACGTTCGCAGAAGAGGGCGAAAAGAGAACGATGATGTTGCTAGGTATATATGTGTATAAGAGAGGCTAGATGCGGTACTGAATTCTCCAGGACAACTGGGAGGGTTAGATATATGTTGCAGGGATATAAAACGGAGAACGGGAACAACCGTCGACGCGGCGGATTGGGGGGAGGGCGGTTGGGTCGTGGGGGCGACCTGGCGTGAGAGGGTAGTGAGTTCCACTGAGGCGAGTAATCAGAGAGACATTATTTCTCTTTGAGCAGGGCCCAACGACCGCGCCCGGGGAACTCGTGTTTTAATACCGAAGGAAAATCATGGGTGGTGTGTAAGCTGCTCATGCAGTGTTTGAATTCCCAAATATTTTCCATCCCTCTCTCTCTCCCTCTCTTGCTTTATCATTGGTTTAGTTCTGTGTGCTTCATCGGTCATCGTTATAAATCGTAACGAGAGTCTCGCGTCGCGCACATCGGGATACAATTCGGCATCCAACTGAAATCCTAGAAGGAAATTGTTTGTTGAAATCCCGAAGAAAATAACGATGGATAGTTTTACGGGAAAATTATATCAAATTCAATTACTGAAACCCGAAACTTCAATTTATACATATTGTAAATGGGTGAATAAGTTAATGTAAAACGCAGTGAATTAACTTTAACTATACTTCTTGATTATGTTATTTTGCACGAGGATGGAAGGATGGTTGCAACCGTATGATGTGCAAGTCCCATGTGTGCCAACTCCCATGTTCGACTCCCATCATATTCAATTCCCATCATCTCCAACTCCCGTTGTTTGCAACTGCCTCCATACCCAACTCTCATCATGTTCAACTCCCATCATGTCCAACTTCCATCATGTCCAACTCCCATCATGTTCAACTCCCATCACGTCCAACTCCCATCACGTCCAACTCCCATCACATCCAATTGCCATCATGTCCAACTCCCATCACGTCCAACTCCTATCACGTCCAACTCCAATCATGTCCAACTCTAATCATGTCCAACTCCCACCATGACCAATCCTCATCATGTCCAACTCCTATCATGCCCAACTCCCGTTGTGTGCAACTGCCTCCGTACCCAACTCCCGTTGTGTGCAACTGCCTCTGTGCCCAACATTCATCATGTTCAACTCCCATTGTGTGCAACTGCCTTTGTGCCCAACTCCCACCATGTCCAACTCCCACCATGACCAACTCTCATCATGTCCAACTCCTATCATGTCCAACTCCCGTTGTGTGCAACTGCCTTCGTGCCCAACTCCCATCATGTCCAACTCCCGTTGCAATTGCCTTCTCGCCCAACTCCCATGGCGTTCAACTTGACTCGCGCTGCTTCACTTTTGGCAATTCGTTCGATCCGACCCGGTTGAGATGTCGGACGTGCAAGTCCCATGTGTCCAACTGCCTTGACGTTCGAGTCAGGGTGTACATTAGATTCGCGCTGTTTATACGAAGTGTGCAACTGCCTTCGTTCGCTTATCTCCCCGGAGCGCGAGTCTAATCTACACACGCCCATCACTCGACTGCGAAGGCAGTTGCATACAACGGGAGTTGGACATGATGGGAGTTCGACATGAGAGTTAGCACACGTGGACTTGCACATCATACGGTTGCAAACTTCCCAGGAAGTAACGTCTGTACTCTTTGGAAATCTTCAAGAGACTGAATGCTGGTCACAAACACTAAAAGAATATCGTCACCTAACGACATAGGTCTCTCTCTTATTTTTCATATTAAATAATTCTCCGTAATAAAATTAAATAATTCAACAACACATATGAAATGTTGCGGTTCGGTTCTGATCAGGATACAACCCGGGATCCACCTGGAATCCATTGATAGGGAGTCCCCGACACTTCCCAATCGGAGTTTGTCTGGAAGCAGGGACAGCAAATTCCTACACGAGCACAACGCACATTTTTTTCCAGATGCGTGATTTTCCCGATGTTTTGGCACATTTTACACGCATGGACATTGAAGACTCGCAACAAAGAATTTTTTATCTGTAAAATTAAAGCATTTTTTTTATCACGAAGCAAAGCTTCGTCAATGAGGAGGCAAAAAGTGACAGTAGTTAATGATTTTGTTGGAAGAACGTTGCTGACATCTAATGACGTCCGATTAAATTATCGTAATTTTTCTAGGTCCACAATTCGTCATGTGTGAGGAAGCCGAAAATAAATATAAAAAAAGCCTCTCCTCGATGGAGACACTTTGTGGATCGAGAAAATGAAATGACGATCAAGGAACATGAACGTTTCGACTTGTAATTTCGTCTGGCATGCCCGAGGGAGAGAGATACTTTCATATTTTTAGCGAGAACAACGGTATATTAGGAACGGACGAAAACGCGCGGAGGCTACAAATATTTTCATACTCATATTTTATTTTATGCGCACGACATAACTTATTTTTATCTATAAATATGTTTATTTTTTTTCTTTTATTTTCGCTGGCAGCGGTGCGCGAAGTGTATCATATTTGCTGGGTTGTAGCGTCGCTCTAACGACGACGACGACTCTCTTTTCGTCTGTCGCGAGAGATCACACACACACACACACAAACACAAACACACACCGAGTGTCTCTAGAGGGAGTCAGAGTCAGCGAGAGAAAAGAGATACAAAGAAAAAAAAGATCTTTAGCGTTGGCCGGATGTCGTATAATGGTGCATCCGCCGACAAAAGAACATTTTTTTTTTTATTCATCTTCCGGATTTTCACCTCTCTAACGCTCCATATATTCTTCTCTCTACCAAAGTGCAACGCTTACGTTTCACGTTCTCGGGTTGGTAACTTTGTATTTTATAAATGGTCCCGCCGAGCGCGGAACATTTCTATCCTCGCTCGCGTTCGTTTTCTCCTCGTGGCATCGTGCTTTGATAAAGGATCGCTATATTCTCATCGTATTTCGTTTTTCTTTTCTCACCGTCGTTACAAAGACGGCGACGACTTTGTGATCGAGCCTGGATGCATTCGTTACTTCGTGCCCGTTTCGAAAAAACCACTTTCACTGCGCTCTCTGGCGGCCGTATGTTTCGTAAACTATGGCCGCTAACGAGACCTCCGTATGCACTCTCTTACTCTCTGGTATATGTATGCCGTACACATTGTTTTATTACACATGTGCGATGTATACAAAACGAACAAGAAAATCACAAAATATCGATGTTTTGACAAACTAGGGATAGTCGGACAACGTTTTATACGAGGTCTGTTCAAAAAGTATCGCGAATTTTGATTTTCCGCGGGCTACGTATATTCGATTTTCGATTTTTTTGTGGCGTTAGGTTGGCACTCGTGTCCCTCACTGATGCTGAAAAAATCGGCCATTTTGAATGTTTAGTTAATTGTCGACAGCTGTTTTGGTTAGACGTGCTTTGGCTTGTCTTCGATTTTTGCCTATTCCAAAAAATGGATCAACGAATCTGTATCAAATTTTGTGTGAAAAACGAAATTAAGTGTGCGGACGCATTCCGAATGTTGACTGTGGCATATGGTGAAGCTACCTTGGACCAAAGCAACGTTCATCGGTGGTACAAAATGTTCTCAGAGGGTCGTGAAGATGCGAACAACGAAATGCGTTCCGGACGCCCGAGCACATCAACAACAGACGAAAACATTGATGAAGCGAAGAAAATAATATTGGCCAATCGTCGAATCACCGTTAGAGAAGTTGCTGAGGAACTAAACATATCGATTGGCTCGTGCTATTCGATTTTTATCAATGATTTGGGCATGAGACGGGTCGCCGCGAAATTCGTGCCAAAATTGCTCAATTTCGAAGAAAAACAGTGTCGCGTTAACATTGCTAAGGAGCTGTTGGACTCGGTCAGCGACGACCCAAATTTGCTTCAGATGGTCATAGCTGGTGACGAATCATGGGTTTATGGGTATGACGTGGAAACCAAAGCTCAATCATCGCAATCGAAGCTGCTTTTTTCGAATAGGCAAAAATCGAAGACAAGCCAAAACACGTCTAACCAAAACAGCTGTCAACAATTAACTAAACATTCAAAATGGCCGATTTTTTCAGCATAAGTGAGGGACACGAGTACCAACGTAACGCCACAAAAAAATCGAAAGTCGAATATACGTAGCCCGCGGAAGTTCAAAATTTGCGATACTTTTTGAACAGACCTCGTAAATGCAATTTTTAAATGAAGTTCATTGCCAATGTTCCGAAGCCATAAGCGCCAAGTCGTATTGCAAACAAAATGGCCGTGTCAGGACAAAATGGCTGCGAAAAAAGGCCGATGGAAAATAATCGAGTTTCTTTTGGTCTTTTCAATTCGTGTTTTGCTACTTTGTTAGTCGTGTAATAGTATTGTGTTGTATCGTTAGCGTTTGTTTCACTTATTTCAATACTCCCATTTTTTTTTCATTATCCTTTTTTTACATGGGAAAAAAATAGCTGGGAAAGAAAATCGGAGGGATAAAATGGTCGCGGAAAGCAAATCCATAAGTGCAAACAAAATGGTCGTGTCAGGACAAAATGGCCGCCGACAAAGGCCGATGAAAAAAATGGAGTTTCTTTTGGTTTTTTTAATTCCGTTTGCCTTATTTGTGTCTTGCTACTTTGTTAGTCGTGTGTTAATATTGTGATGTGCCGTTAGCGTTTGTTTCAATAATTTGAACATTCACTTTTTCTTTTCATCGTCCTTTTTTCCGCGGGAAAAAAAATAGCCGGGAAAGGCCGAAGAAAAAATTGGTCGCGGTTAAAAAAAGCCGATGGAAAGCATAGCCGGGGGAAAAAAAATCGTTGGAAAAAATGGAGTTTCCTTTGTTCTTTAGAATTTTTTTCGCTTTATTCGTGTTTCGTTACTTTGTTAGCCATGTGCGTAGTGTTTGTTTCAGTTATTTTAACATTAACTTTTTCTTTCCATCGTTCTTTTTTTTTCCGGCGACAATTTTTTTTTCATCGCCTTTATTCGCGATGGAATATTGCAGGCGAGTTATCGATCGTATTTGCCGCGTGTTCGAGGGCAACGCGAGATGATTCTCGGACCGTGAGAAACTCGACAGTAATCAATCTCGATTCCCATATAACAACGAGAACCGATATGTCATCGAATATATATTATGCGGTTACAAAATATATATAAATACATTGTAACGTATATACGCACACAGTTGTTCATTGTAAACGAAATGATGTAACTGGCGAGAGTTAGTGACGAGATCGTCGAGTACATCTTATCGCTCGTTCTTACTCTCGCTCAATGTAGACGAGACGCGCGGACAACGTAATTCTTTATCTTCCGCGTTCGCGAATATGTGATACGGCCGGTGGGAGGGTGGGGGGATGGGAGGCTCTATGTACATATCGATAGAGGACGATACGGGAAGTATCGATCGGGAACACGATCAATTGTCACGTGACCCGCGAGTGTACTACACAGGTTTCCCCTCAAATAGAATAATTGCTGCAGGAACCGTAATTTTCTCGAGTGCGCCATATCCAAAATTGAAGGTGTTCGTCTAATTTTCCACATGGACTTTTTCAACTTCGGACTGTCGGACTTTTTAGCAATATTGATCGGCTAAAAGACAGATCGGAATTGGAACTTTCCGAACTCGTAATAAACGTGATTCATGCGGATCGTTTGAAATTTTTTTAAATTCGACAAATTTCAAACGTCTTAAGGGGGGAAATGGGGTTAGACGGTTCAAAAAATCGATTTTTTTTTTATTTCATAAATTGTTAGTGAAAGTATTGAAAAATATGTTCCCAAAATTTTAAATGAAAATTCCGACTGGTTCTATTGTTACAAGCCATTAAGGGGGGAAATAGGGTTAGGGCAGCGTTTTTTCAATGATTTTCATAAATTTTTTTATGGTATAAAAAATGAATATAATTTGTTGAAACTTTGAGAATATTTTATACATATATTTAAGTACATACTATAAAATTTTGAAGAATTTTTTGAAGAATTTCCTTGAAAAACACCGAAGATATTAGCGACCCCATATTGCTTGTTTTTCTTGGTACTATTTTTTCAAACGCGTTTTTCTGAAAACGACTTTTTTTTAACTTGCGTACACGCTAGTTTGAAAAGTTCTCAACCAATCGTTTTGAAAATTGTCAGTTACTTTCTTCATAGTATTGCGCTCTATATGAACCTAAAATCGGAATATTATCATTATTTTAAATAATTTTTTTTTGCAAATAAAGTTGTAAAAAATGGCCAAAAATCATCCTTTTTTGTTTTGACCCCTGTAAAAAATTCAATTTCTATTTTTTTCACAGCACTTAGGTTCATATAGAAGAGAAACATATAATAAAAGTAAATTCCAACCTCGTTTGATTTCAGATGAAAGTTGCGGCTTCCAGAATGTACGCAAAATGCTGAGTCTGATTGTGACCTGCAATATGGGGTCGCTAATATTTTCGGTGTTTTTCAATGAAATTCTTCAAAAATTTTATAGTATATACTTAAATATATGTATAAAATATTCTCAAAATTTCAATAAATTATATTCATTTTTTATACAATAAAAAAATTAATGAAAATCATTGAGAAAACGCTGTCCTAACCCTATTTCCCCTCTTAAGGGATCACACCACTCTAGCGGCAGAATAAACGGCCTAACTTTGACGATTTATTTTGGGAGTATGAAAAAAGGAATAGGATTTCTTTTTAGAGGGTTTATTTAACACATATTGAAGTATGAAAAAAAAAAAGTTTATTATCATTTTTATACAAAATGGCGGCGACAGAGCCCATCTTGAAAATCGTTTCTTTCAAATTGGGAGGACGTATTACTTGAACACCGTTGCATGGATCAATTTGAAATTTTGATAGTAGCTTCACAATTATATTCTCTATCGGAGTACGTAGCCGTTTCTTAATTTAATACAAACTTTTTTTTTATAAACAATTTACAACTTTTTTTTGGCAAAAAATCGATACATTTTTTCTAAAGTGCGCCGTTTTTACAAAATTTGATTAAAAAAAAATCCTACGTAGTCCCACAGCCAATATAGACTATAGCATATAGATTATAAAATATTTTGGTTTTTTGTTACAGGTCTTATACTTTACGAGAAAACCGTCCTCCCGTGAAGGTGTTTTAAAAAAAGACGATTTTCAGGATAGGCTCTGTCGCCGCCATTTTCTATGAAAGTGACAATAAAAAAAAATGTTTTCGTACTTCAATATGTGTTAAATAAACCCTCTGAAAAGAAATCCTATTCCTTTTTTCATACTCCCAAAATAAATCGTCAAAGTTAGGCCTTTTTTTCTGCCGCTAGAGTGGTGTGACATCTTAATCGATTCTCTTCAAATTCAATAGCAAATATCATTCGGTGACGGTTATTTGTGTAGAAAGTTTCAGCAAGATATCTAAAAAATTGCAGGATTTATGACTTTCAGAGACTTTGTAATGAAAAAAATAAAATTAAATCGTGTTGAACGATTAATTAAGTTTTTCCGAAAATTATCGAGGATAAAAAGGAGATGGAGGGTCTTGAAATTTTGTATGGATATTCTTTAAACGCAATCCTTTATCTCCCGTCTTCGGGGATTAGCGATACGACGGGGCAGAGGGCGGGAGAAGGAATGGGAGGCTTTATGTACATATCGATAGAGGACGATACGGGAAGTATCGATAGGGAACACGATTGATTGCCACGTGACCCGCAAGTATACTACACAGGTTTCCCCTCAATCTATACTACTATAATAAAGCTGCAGAGTTTGTTTGTTTGAACGCTCTAATATCAGGAAATACTAATGCGATTTGAAAAATTCTTTTTGCATTAGATAGCCCGTTTATTTCCGAAGGCTTTAAGCCATATAACTTTATATTATGACCCTCAGGAGTGCGACGATGCGCATTAAACTGCGGGGCACAGGTAGTTATGTATATACAGCGGTGAAAACACCATGTATTGCGATTGGTTATTTTATCATTTTTACCTTAACTCACGTATAAACGTCACGTGATTTACCGAGCTCTATATACAGCTTATCTGGCAAGGCAGTATTGTATTTGATCGGATTCGTTCCTCGTCTTTCGTTGTACGTGACTCACGCTAGATATAGCGAATCTTTTCTTGTAATCTCAAAAACTACGTACTTGCAGCGACGGGGATTAGCAGTCCACTAGTGATAAAAGCATGATTTTTTTTTAGGATAATCGTGCGAAAGATACGGACGTAGTGATGGAGGAATTCCATTGGTTACTCGTGGTATCCACGAAAGAGATCGATGTTGAAGTTTGCATCGTTGGAACGCAACGCAAATAGGTTTTAAAATTTTCATTTTTAGCATTGATCTTGCTTCTCGTGCCCATTTAGGCCCAGGTCCTTGACGGAAACCCCAATAAAACGATTTAACAATTTTTGTCGTCGGTAATCCAATCTTGAAGGGAATTAATGGCATATTAAATCTATTTCCATTGCATTCCAACGATGCAAACTTCAGCATCATGAAAGAGAAACGAGCGTAAGTGAGAATCGTTCGAACGCTTTTTAACGCAACTTTAAGCCATTCCACAATATGTTTTTCTTAATTCATTGTCACACATGCGATACGAAAAGAGAGGAAGTATTTTAGTGCAAAATGTAAATCCACTGTCAAGATTACGGTCTACGTACATAGAATACAAACAAGCAATTTTCCATTTCTGTCTGTCTGTCTGTCTGTCTGTATCATCCGAAAACGTTAAACGTTTTTAGACGTGGATACGTAGCGATATTACTTTGTCTTCTGTATATAAAGGTTAGTTTTGGTTTTATATTTCGAGAAAGAAAAACTGCCAATCTCTTCTCATACTTTATCTGAAGTGTGAAAAATAAAATGAGTTGAAACTTGCGAGTTCCTTCCTGCAAAATTTCACGCTCAATGCTCAGTGTACCGCAAATCTTTTTCTTTTCGAGTATCCCTCCCAGCCTTTAATTTTCCTCGAACTTAGCAAGCACCTGTATCATTTTTTTTCGAAGAATTACAAATATGTAGATCATATTTCTCAATAATCAATAACCTCCGAATGATACCGAATGAAGGACGAAATTTCGGCTCCTATTTTTTGATCCATTGAAAATAATATAATAGCGGATATGTACACGGTTTCAACAAATATTTTTGGTAATTCCAACATATTTAAAGACTTGCCGTACACGTTTCCATAATTTTTATCTTATCCAGCAATGGAAATATCGTCACTGCGTCAAGTAATTCCTACGTCAAGTAGCCCCGGTCTCTCCGATCGCTGGGATTAAGTGGAAAAACGTGTACTGGAAATCTTTTTTTGTTTTCTAGTAAATAGATACTATCGCATAGAATGTCTACCGGACTGCAATCCGTTCATGACAGGAGTTCAGTAAACCCCAGTCTGTTGTAAATTCCGCGAGTCTCCCCTAACATATTTTCCATTATTCCCCCCGTTAATTCTCCACATTGAATTTTAATGGATCCACTAAAGAAACGACTCCAACAATTCGTACGAAGTTACGAACTGAAAATGATAAACTGGGTCAACAATTTGAATTAAAAAATGTAGTATGTTAATGCTCCAGGGTGGAGTTTGTGTCCCACTGTGCGAGTTCAATTCCCCGTATAATTGAAGTCGATCGTACGATCGACGAGCCTTCGTTAAGCCTCAACGTATAAAGATCCCACGAGTATATATATATATATAGGATATCCCCATCGATATCGGAGATTCGCGGGCTCTCTCTCGAGTCACGATTATCGATTCCCTTCGATCTCATTGGCTCTCCATCTCTCTCTCTCGCGCTCGTATAAATCTCCCCACAGCGGTAGGCGGCCAGGAAGTAATATACATATACCATACGCAGCAGCTCAGAGCAGAAGCTCTCGGTAATTAGATTCTCTCGAGCGCTCCTTCTCTTTTCAATCCAATCGCAATTTCTTCTTTTTTTTTCCATCAATTTTTTCCTTTCCACGAATCCGGTCGATGAGAAACAATGTGCGTGCCGTGCCGCCTATGCGTGTTGGTAGAGGGAGTTCGGCGAAATCACTGGATCATCGGCCGGTTCTACCGCGGAGAACTCACCAGTGGAGAAAAATTTTCGGAGTCAGAAAATATATCAATCTGTGGATCACGGTGTGAATGGAGCTCATCGACGAACAATAAGAGATTTTTCGGTACAGAATGGCCGATTAAATGAAACAATCATCCGCATACTCGATGTACTGATGGGTTTTGTTGGATTTTGTTGGGTTTTATTGAGTTTTGTTGGGTTTTGTTGGGTTTTGTTGGGTTTTGTTGGGTTTTATTGAGTGTTTTCGGTTTTGTTGGGTTTTGTTGGATTTTGTTGGGTTTTATTGAGTTTTTTTCGGTTTTGTTGAGTTTTATTGAGTTTTATTGAGTTTTTTTCGGTTTTGTTGGGTTTTATTGAGTTTTTTTCGGTTTTGTTGGGTTTTGTTGATCGGTGCACAGACGCGACCGGAATTGAACAATATATACGTATGAATTTTGCTCGGAGGGTAAAGCAGATATTTCTATTTTCTATAATGTCCGAATCCGCGAGTGTCGGCAAAGTAGTTCGCGATAATATTTCGAGGTGTAAGTTCCAGGATTGTCGTGCGAACGAAACGAGAAGATGACGTTCTTGAGAGAACGAGTACAGTGAGAGAAAGGCGTTGAGAAGGGACACGAGACGGGAGAGGAACGAGATAGGAAATAACGACAAGAGGGAACAAGAGAGAGAGAGAGAAAGGGACTATCGTTGTGGTCCTTAGAAGATTCTCGCGTTGTCCACGCAACCAAGAATCTACTCTCCATCTCTCTCCATTGCCATGACTTTCTGGTATATATTATAGAGTATCAATGCCCCGAGAGGGAAGAGCCGAAGGACCGACCACTTTTCACGCTGAGCCACCCCGCGGTACACGTACATAAGCATGGGAAAATAAATCTTGCGGACACTCAACGGGAGGGAGGGAGGAGAGTATAGGCGACTGGATGCTGTCACCGGACACGGGTTGCAGGCCGACTGCAACAGATCGCGTGCGTGAAAGAGAGGACGGGCTATCAATGGCTGCATTATACGATATATATACGGGTTCACGATCGACCCTTAACAACAAAAAAGGGCGTAACTCAAGAGCAGCCAATGTCAGAATCGCGTCGTTATTGCTCTCATCCGGATAGTCCGATATACAAACCCATGCATTTAAGCGTTGGTGTGTCTGTCTGTCCGTCCGTCGGTGGATGGCCATGCGAAAACTCTCCTGCCGACGATCACTATATATGCACATCGCGTACTCTATATGGTATTCGATTGTATTGGTGAAGTTCGATGTATAATGGAGTACGGGGTGAATCGAGAAGCCCGCGAGTATGCACACACTTTTGTGGTGGAATAAATACCAATGGCTTGTATCTATACACTTTGGTACACGGGTACACACACGGGCAGAGAGTTTGCTGAGCCTCGACGCGAAAAACGAACAGCGAAGTGAAAGAGGGACCGGCGGAGGGGTTGGAAATGGTGAGCCTGTATACATGGTGCCAATGGTGCCTTGGATACACGACACGCAAACAGGCTTAACCTGCTTCAGGCACTTGCTGCATGGATCTAAACGTTTCTATGCATATGCATCTAAAGAAAAACAAATACCTGCGGTTGAATACCGCGAGATATTTCAGTCAACATTAGCTTTTCCGTCGGTTCAAATGGATTTCGTTGGGCGTAATCAATCATCCAAACGGACGCGTTCAACTTAACAGTGTGGTTAAAGCGCTCACACACCCCTGAAACATTCAAAAAATCGTCCTTTTAGATTTTTATTCTCTATTCTTTTAAACATTGAAAAAAAAACTTTTAAGGAAATGTCACTTCGGTACAAAGTTATAGCTGGAATGGGAGACTAGCCGTAAGTTCACGTTGTACCTATCAGAAACTTTAAACACGTTTTTCTCGAAACTATGTTTTTAGACAGTGTCAGCACGATAACTCAATAAATTTTTAATATTTTTTAACTATTTTCTTTTACATCTTGATAATTATTTTCTCTTTAGTCTGACAATTTTTTATACATTATTAAACACTAATTTTTTTTTAATTGCATACTAAAGTTTGAAATACTGTAGTTTCTTTATTTAAAAAAAAATGTTCTCCGTCAGATTATTACTACTACATTATTTTACCAGATTCTTTTTTATTTTTGCAGATTGCATAATTTTTAGTGAAGTTATGATGTCGACAAGGAGGCGCCATGGGGTTTTCATCAGTAGTCCATTTATACCCGTAAAAAATAATGTTAATATTTAAAAAAACATTCAATATTTTTTTTCTTATAGTTGAAAAGGAAATAAAAAATGTGGAATCATCGATTTAATTTTTTTTTCAACATATAGTCTTTATAATAATTTTTCAAATTTACTCGGTTTTCAGCGCGTGCAGCGAATGTGAGCTTTGAAGTAATATTATCATTCGAATCGTCGTATTCGCAATCCGCGGTTAGGGTGGTATTTAGATCGATGGTAGCGATCGGAACGTACAGACTGTATCTTCGAGCGGACAATACAAATTACACGCGCGAAATACCGAAGATTTGTTACTCGTGTGCGCAGAGGAGTCGATAAATTACCGGCAGAGATAACTCCATAAATGACTGCGAGGATTTCGGGTATAGAAATATCAGTAAATAACGAATAATAAGAAATAAGCACAAGGGGACGAGACGTTATCAATTGGACCACCTGAGGAACGAGTTACTTAAATTATTATCAGTTCAAAAGTTTCCTAGACATCTCGTGGATGGTCCATTTGCGAAATCAATTTATGACGAAAGTGGATTAGTTTCAGAAATGGATAATCCAAGTGTCATTCACGAATTTATGCCAACGGTCATTTAGAAGAGTCGGATTCGCGCTTTAGAACGTCCGAAGATCCATTAGTGCAGCTAATCAACCTTCGCGCGTTGAATCGGATGAAGACAAGTAGATTTTGGTCACACAATTCATATTAAGGATTTTGCGATGCTCTTGCCGTTTGCGACTAGCGATTCGTGCTGTATCCCGTTTATGATTATTGTTTGGTATCTTATCGGAAACCCAAAATCCACCGGATTCGTTGTCGCATTGATGGAGAAACAAAAATGGCCCATTAGCCAATCCACCCAAACGCTCGTGTACTTGACATTTTTTTTTCCATTCATAAGATACGTGTTGCGAAAGAATGGCCCATTTAAACGGATAATTAAGGGGTAACACCACTCTAGCGGTAGAAAAAAAAGGCCTAACTTTCACGATTTATTTTGGAAGTATGAAAAAAGGAATAGGATTTATTTTCAGAGGGTTTATTTAACACATATTGAAGTATGAAAAAAAAAATTTGTATTATCATTTTGATACAAAATGGCGGTGACAGAGCCCATCTTGAAAATCGTCTTTTACAAACTGGGAGGACGTGTTACTTGAACACCGTTGCATAGATCGATCTGAAATTTTAATAGTAGCTTCCCAATTACATTCTCTATCCAAGTACGTAGCCGTTTTTTGATTTAATGTAAACTTTTCTTTTTATCAACAATTTACTGCTTTTTTGGAAAAAAATCGAATCATTTTTTCAAAAGTGCACCATTTCTACAAAATTTGATAAAAAAGAAAACCCCTACGTAGTCACATAGCCAATAGTATATAGATTATAAAATTATTTGATTTTTTATTCCAGGTCTTATACTTTACGAGAAAACAGTCTTCCCGTGAAGGTGTTTTAAAAAAAAACGATTTTCAAGATGGGCTCTGTCGCCGCCATTTTGTAACAAAATGATAATAAAAAATTTATTTTTCATACTTCAATATGTGTTAAATAAACCCTCCGAAAAGAAATCTCATTCCTTTCTTCATACTCCCAAAATAAATCGTCATAGTTAGGTGTTCTTTTTCTCCCGCTAGAGATGTGTAACCCCTTAGGAATATTGGGAATTACCACGGAGACATGACTCATTCAGTATGGCCGCTCATTCCCAGTCAGTCCAAGTCAGCCAGCACTAGTTACCACGGGGAAACAGTAGTAAACCCTCGATTATCGTCTATTATTTCGCGAAATGTAATGTTTTTAGTACGATCTGATAATCAGGATTAGTGACTTTGATCTTTCTACGTCGACAGAATCAACTGCGGCAATTGGATACAGAATGCCTTATTACTATAAGGATACGGTAAACCTAAATGACGTGCCATGTTTAACCTCAAAATTAGAAAAATATTGCCCGCCACTCAACGGCTCAATAAGTGACTTCGAAGAATAACCTATTAATTATAACATCAATCTATCACATGACATAATGTTGTATTTATAAGTTCTTCATTTTTCAACAATTATGCAATTTCAAATTCGTCAATATTTCATAATTATGCACTGCCTAATAAAAAATCCGTTGGCGAGTTGTTCGTTCTTCTCATTAGCTATGATCCCGTTTCAACAACCCCTCGCGTACAATCTCACGTCAGAAAGAAATTTATAGTTCCCTGTTGGGTAAGACACGTATCACCAAATATCGATCTACGAGTTAAAACGGGGTAACCGGTAAATCGTCATTTTGATTGGCTACCGATGTTCCCCCTCGGTATACGCATACTTCAGATTCTAGATGACGAATCTAACTTAGAAAGCCGAGTCTTTTATAATCCGTTAAAGACGACAGGTTTGTAGGACTATCACTGAGTGCGCTTGAGACGATGTGAAAGATGTATGAGTGCGATGAAGAAAGTACCAGTGGGATTCACTGTCGAGCGAACAGAGAAATGCCAAGAATGCGTTTCACATTACGTTAACCCGATTATTTGATCGCGGTCCTTCACCTCCGTAAATTTTTATTTATTCTTTTAAAACATGATACGAGGTAGAGACTTCTGTTCATCATCGTTAAAAGACAGCTAAATGATAAAAAATAATAATTTTTTTAATACAACAAAATCGTAACGTTGCAAACTTGTTTTATAAAAAAATTCACAAACAACGCTCAAAGTCAGTCATTGGAAGCTTGTTAATTGTTTCTTTTTTTGTCACCGTCACGCAGCTTCCACTATGACGAAACAAAAAGCATCATTAACGATAAAGGATTACGTTAAAATTATGAAACGTCAAGACAAATGGATGAAATTCTCACCGTGTTCGGTATCTCCGCTGAGTGAATATTTTTCGGTCAGGACAGGCCCACCCAGCGACGATTGATCTCGTAAAACATCGGGGCACGTTCTCAGCTCTCTGTAAACATACAATATCAAGAGTTTCCATGTAGCAATCAGTTTGGAAAATCGAGAATAATGATTTAAAATAAATCTAACGCGAGATAACGCGGGCATCCATAACTGCATGGTGCACGTCATGGAGATCTGGGCAGTGAAAAATCGTTATACGTTCGGTATGGGCGTGCGGGAATCTATATGTAGTTTAAACCATCGGTTAGACGTTCCACAGAAGCTGCAGGTGGTTTGTAATGCTATAAATAGTAGCTCACGGATCCCCGATCGAGAAACCAGTAACTACGTAACCCACGCGCTAGTGTCCGATCGTACAGTGATGCAGCAGCAGCAGCAGCGTGAAGCCCGAGGTGAGACGTCGAAGTATAATACGAAGAGATATGATTCTTCGATATATGAATGAACGAAATTAAATATATATATTAGGGCGATTTTTTTTTCGACTATTTTTTTTTTCATTCTCCACCCGATATTTTGTTGGATATGTCGAAAAAGATATTCCCTGAAAGTTACAGCCCTTAATATTAATTCTAAGTACTTTCCCTTAGCGTGAACGAATTTTCCATCTAAAATACAAGTAAATCAAAATTTTTTTTTTTTCAAAATTCTATAACTTAGCCGCATTTCATGCTATCATATTGTTCTTGGTTTCGATTTACTCAGAATAAAACAATCTATAAAAGTGCCTATTGCGGTGAAAGTGTTAATTGTACTGGTGAGTTGGTACGGGTCACTGAAGTTGAATTTTACTCAAAATTCTCGTTTTTTTTTGCTGTTATCTCCGAAACAATTACCTTTACGAAAAAAATGTAAACGAAAAATTTGTTGGAAATTTAATTTCCTACAAAAAAGGTCCTATCGACCCAATTGCTTAGATCAATATTTCTTGAGATATTGAACTTTAACTTATGAGTAGTATAAAATTTATAACATACGAAATGTTAAATAATAAAAAAAATAAAAAATAAAAAAAGTTCAATATCTCAAGAAATATTAATTTAAGCAATTGGGTCGATAGGACCTTTTTTTATAGGAAATTGAATTTCCAACAAATTTTTCGTTAACATTTTTTTCGTAAAGTTAATTGTTTCGGAGGTAAGAGCAAAAAACAAGAATTTTGGGTAAAAATCAACTTCAGTGACCCGTACCAACTCACCAATACAATTTACAGTTTCGCCGCAATAGGCACTTTTCTAGATTGTTTTATTCTGAGTAAATCGAAACCAAGAACAATATGACAGCATAAAATGCGGCTGAGTTATAGAATTTTGAAAAAAACAAAATCGATTTACGTGTATTTTAGATGGAAAATCTTTTCACGCTAAGGGAAAGTACTTAGAATTAATATTAAGGGCTGTAACTTTCCGGGAATTTGTTTTTCGACATATCCAACAAAATTTCAAGTGGGGCCTGAGAAAAAAAAATAGTCGGAAAAAAATCGTCCCAATATATATATACTTTTTTACATAGCATCGAACGGAAGGATCGTAGATGTAATATGGATTTTGACGTACATTCCGACACAGGACAGAACTTTTATTATGTTCCTCTCGTGCCTGTGCTATTTTTTTTTAATTTTTATCTTTATTATTGCAATGTATCGTGAATAGTTTTAAGAGCATGCGAAAAGTCTGTTCCACTGACTCTCTATTACCGACAAAATGCTTTGAAATTTTTGTCCAAACGGCATTTAGAAGCTGTCAAAGCGAATGATTTTCAATTTGCTGACGTAATTCTAAATACCTCTATCTAGAACGTAAAGATCAGAAAATATTGATATTTAAAATAGAAATTTACATTTTTAGCTAAAAACGGAAAGTTCTAAACTTCCAATAGAGAACACAAAATAGTTTTTACGCCCAATTTCCTTGCCGGATTTTCCTTATCTCGGTTACGTAATCAGGGTCAGGCCCAAATATCTCATTTAATAATCATGATACAATCGGTTAGGTTTACGCACACACACAAATATATTTACATTCCTACACAGACAAGAATTTTTATATTTGTTATTGCAATTTATCGTCAACAGTTTTAAGAGTGTGGGAAAAGTCTGTTCCACTGATTCTGTATTACCGATAGAATGCTTTGAAATTTTTGTCCAAACGGCATTCATAAGCTGTCAAAGTGAATGACTTGAAATTTGCTCACGTAATTCTAAAAACCTCTATCTAGAACCTAAAGATCAGAAAATATTGATATTTAAGAGGGGAAATAGGGTTAGACGGTTCAAAAAATCGATTTATTTTTTATTTCATAAATTGTTAGAAAAACTATTGAAAAATATGTTCCCAAAATTTTAAATGAAAATTCCGACTCGGTCTATTGTTATAAGCCATTAAGGGGGGAAATAGGGTTAGGACAGCGTTTTCTCAATAATTTTCATGAATTTTTTTATAGAATAAAAATGAATATAATTTATTGAAACTTTGAGAATATTTTAGACATATATTTAAGATATGTACTATGAAATTGTTATACATATATTTAAGTATATACTATAAAATATTAGCTACCCCATATTGCTTGTTTTTCTTGGTATTATTTTTTCAAACACGTTTTTCTGAAAACGCCTTTTTTTTAACTTGCGTACACGCTAGTTTGAAAAGTTTTCAACCAATCGTTTTGAAAATTGACAGTTACTTTCTTCATAGTATGGCGCTCTATATAAACCTAAAATCGGAATATTATCATTATTTGAAATAATTTTTTTTTTGCAAATAAAGTTGTAAAAAATGGCAAAAAATCATGCTTTTTTGTTTTGACCCCCGTAAAAAATTCAATTTTCTATTTTTTTGATAGCATTTAGGTTCATATAGAAGAGAGACATATAATGAAAGTAAATTTCAACCTCGTTTGATTTCAGATGAAAATTGCGGCTTCCGGAATGTACGCAAAATGCTGAGTCTGATTGTGACCTGCAATATGGGGTCGCTAATATTTTATAGTATATACTTAAATATATGTATAAAATATTCTCAAAGTTTCAATAAATTATATTCATTTTTTATGCTATAAAAAAATTCATGAAAATCATTGAGAAAACGCTGTCCTAACCCTATTTCCCCCCTTAAAATAGAACGGCATATTTTTCGCTAAAAACGGAAATTTCTGAACTTCGAATAGAGAAAACAAAATAGTTTTTACGCGCAATTTCTTTGCCGAATTTTCCCTATCACAGTTACGTAATCACAGTCAGGCCGAAAAATGTTATCTAATAATTACGATAGAAAGCATAAAATCGGTTAGGTTCACGTACACACACACATATGCATTCCGACATAGGACAGAATTTTTCTTGTGTTTCTCTCGTTTCCGTGATATTTTTTAAATTTCTATCTTTATTATTGCAAATTATTGTCAGCAGTCTTAAGAGCATGCGAAAAGTCTGTTCCAATGACTCTGTATTACCGATAGAATGCTTTGAAATTTTTGTCCAAACGGCATTTATAAGCTGTCAAAGCGAATGACTTGAAATTTGCCCACGTAATTCTAAACACCTCGATCTAGATCGTAAAGATCAGAAAATATTGATATTTAAAATAGAAATGCATATTTTTTCGCTAAAAACGGAAAGGTCTGAACGTTTAATAGAGAAAACAAAATAGTTTTTACGCGCAATTTCTTTGTCGGATTTTCCCTACCTTGGTTACGTAAGCGTAGTCAGGCCCAAAAATCTCATCTAATAATCATGATAGAAAGTATATGTACAATCGGTTAGGTTTACGAACACACTCATTCATATATATATATGTATATATATATATATATATATATATATATATATATATATATATATATATATATATATGCATGGACATAAATATATATATGGTGGACAGGTGCGAAGGAGAGCTGAGTTGTCTTACCAGCTAGCAAAGAGAGAGAAAAGAGAGAGAGAGAGAGAAAGAGGGCTTTAGTCTGTAGTTGCGTCCGTGCGGCGCGAGCGCTTGTTTAGCCGGTCACCGAAGGAAAGATGCTGGATAGTCCGAGCGGTGGCGGCACGA